>LJJJ01000148.1:0-220692 GCA_001304625.1 Trametes sp. AH28-2
GTGCCGAAATACATTGGACCTTACAAGGTCCTGGAGAGTTTCCCCAGCACGTCCAACTACGTGCTCGATCTCCCGCAAGAACTGAAGGATCGGAGGATTCATCCTCGATTCCATGTCTCATTATTGAGACGGCATGAACCCAACGATGATTCGTTGTTTCCGAAGAGGGAGGCACGAGCCTTCTATGATTTCGGGGCGGACGATACCGCCGAATGGATGGTCGACGAAATCGTCGGCCATGAGATCGCGCGACGCGTCGCGTCGCGGTGATCTGAGGAAATCGGGAGATTCAATCTCCGCCCGCGCTAGCGAGCTCGCCGTCCCAAGCGGCCCTGCCGCTGTGTTTTGCGGCGTCCTCGCCGCCACCTCATCTCTTCCTCCACCACCGCGACCAACGCGACGACGACCCCCCATGGCCGGCACTCCCCCACCGCAAGCACCACCGCCCGCGCACCAGCAGGACGCCCCTGCGTCCACCGAGATGCAGGTGGACCCTGCGGGACCATCAAGGTCCCAACAACCTCCCCAACCGCCGCCGCTGCTTCAACAGCAGCCACCGCACGCCCCCGCGTACGACCAGCCCCCAACGGGGCAGTACGGGTACCCCCCGTTCTCGTCGTACCAGCCCCCGCACCTATATGGTGCACCTCAAAACGCTCCGGCCTGGCCGAGCAACCCGCCGTTGCACCCGTCGGTGCAGGGCACGTACGCTCATGCGTACGCGTCTCCGTACGGCGCGCCGGCGCCCAACACCGGCTACCCGCACCCAACGGTGCCCTCCTCCTCGCTCGCATCGTCGAGCTCAACAAGTCCGGTCGCAATGCGACCTTCAGCGCTGCCGGCGGGGATGCCCCCGCTCATGCCGATCCCCGGCTTGACGTGGGCCCCCGTCCCCGAGAATCATCTTCTCGTGGCGCACACCACGGGCTGCGTGGTGTGTGGGGAGTTCTTGCGGCACTACCAGGCCGCTATGAACGACCAGTCGTTCCGGGACGCCATGACGTCCGTGCAGACCAGGCTGCAGGCGCAGTTCTGGGCGCACTTCGAGGAGCATGTTGGCTCCAGGGAGGGGGAGACCCGCCGCGAACACGAACGGCGTGTGGGTGAGTTGGAGCAACAGCTCCGGACGGCCCGCGAGGAGGCGCAGACGGCGCGCAACGAGGCGCAGATGGCGCGCGACGAGGCGCAGACGGCGCGCGACGAGACGAGGACCGCTCGTCAAGATTTGACGAACGCTCGTCAAACCTTGGAGCGTTACCGCTCGGAGCGCGACCGAGCGCGAGACGACCTTCGTCTCCGGGATCGCGCACGTCAGTCGCAGCCCAACCAGGCGCGGCTGATGCCGCCTCCCTCGACCACGCTGCCCGAGACGCCGCGTTTGGCTCGGCAGCCGTCGACCCCGGGCGAGCGCACCCTGGTCTCGTACCGAGACCTGTCGGACCTGTCGAGCGACGACGCGGAGGGACGGTCGGCCATCGACCACGACGTCATCCGTCGCAAGACGGAGCGTCAACGAGGACGCGCCGCGATGCGCGGCGTGCGGTACCCCCCAACCGCTCAAGGGTTTGGGCGCACCGTGGAGGGCCGCGACCCTCCTCCTCGTATCGACGGCTGGCCGTACGATTCGCTGAGGCCCCCGGTCGACTCCGACCCGCGCCAGACCGACCACTGGTACAATTATGTACCGGTCACCGAGCCCCAAGCTCGGGTGATCATGGACGCCGCGAGTCGCGACATGGGGCAGGCCCGGGCACGGGTGGTGCACTTGCTCCAGCAAGTGAGCGACAACCCCGCACTCATAGGAGTGCAGGGGATGCGCATCCTCGTCGACTCCTGGCGCAACCCCGACCGGCGGCCGTACCTCCCAACGGTACTTCACCCGGCGGCGTACAACCCGCCCAACCTCGAGCCGGCGGACACGACGCACCTGCCGCCGCCCACGATGCGCAACCGCGGGAGGGAGATCCTCCCCAACACCCAAAACCGGCGCAAGGAGACGCGCCCCGAGCGGGACCTACATGGTCCGAGGCGCAAGCAGCCTCGATCGGACGCACCGCCGTCCGAGCACCGCGAGTGGATGCGCTCCTACCCCGACCGCATCCCAGCGTGGATGAGCCGGGATCAGGACGGAGGACCAACCTCCTCGCACGTCGAGTTCTTCGTCGTGACGAGGCAGTCCCTCCGCCGCGATCTCACCCCCGGCGAGCGCGCTCGATGGATCGAGCTGACGGAGGTACTGTTCTCAGTACCCCGTCTCTACCGCCACATCCTCGAACGGTGGCACCTCGAGCCCCGCGCGACGTACGCGGGCGCGCCCTACACGCGCGGCATGGGGGACAACGAGTTGTCCCTTTTCCATGTCGCGTGGTGGCACGCGCAGAGGGGCGTCTCGTTCGCCATGGCGGAACGGATGGAACGGCCTGCGTTCCGCGCGCGAGCGCATCGCGAGGGACGCGACCACACGCAACTCGTGGTCGCGTTCAACGGGATCAACTCGGTGACCGACGTCACCACCGTTCCTCCCCTCGCGTCGCTCAACCTTGAGTTCGCGCAGACCGCGGCCCCGCCTACCACCACCCCGACGGCCCCTACCGTCTCGCTCCCCGGCCAGTCGGCTGCACCGACGCAGATGGAGGTCGACAACCAGGTCGACTCCATCGCGTCCACCCCTCAACAGCCTCCGGACGCCAACAACGACGCTCCGGAGGCGCGACAAGAGGGTGACGGTGAGCCGTCAGGAGCTGCGGCCGAGCCCGCCGACGACCCCATGGACAAATGAGTCCTGGAGGTTCTTGTACCCGGACGACGCCGTCCCTTCATCGATGCTATAGCATCCCCAGCCTGTCGAGTGTAACGCCGCACTGCGATTTGTATACTCGGCGCGGACGATATCGTCCTTCATCATCCTACTGTGTACATACACGAAGCGAGCACTGGACGGCGCACCCCGTCGCAGTTGATATATTCATGGTGCTGGGACGAACTTTGTCCCTTCCTCGTCCTACCAGGGGCTAGACGTGCGCAGCGTCTGGTTCTGTGTATAATACTGCGTGAACGCCATTCCCAGTTGTGGCCCTTCCCTTTCCTCATTATTATTGAGACCCATACTCGGGTCTAAGGGGGGAGAGTGTAAGGATCCCAGGTGGATCCTTAGCACGACCGCCGTGCGGGAGACTTAGTGTCTCCTGGAGGTAACGCCTGCGGCGTGCAACGAGACATGGGGCGCGTAAGCGCCCATAGATTAGATTGCATGTTGTATCTTATCTAGTCGCGTACGGCGACCCAAGGTTCGGGCCTTGGGCGCCTGGTGGGGGCAGAGACTACCAACCCCCCACCATCCCACGAGTACGCCGAGCCAATATAGCCCGGTCCAGAGTACTTGCGGGATAAGGGGGACCGGTGTCTCGCCACGTATACTTACATACATCTCACGGCGGAAGTCCGCGACGACGTCAGCATCAGCTTGAGACCACTTCATAATGACCTTGTCTTGCTTGCGGTACTTCTCCCAGAGACTGCGCTGGAACTCAGCCATCTCGGTGACACGGGCCTTCGGGATAACAGTGCCGTCGGCGTTTTGTAGGTATTTCCGCACGCCGTTCTCGTTGTTGCGGAAGTCGTACATCGGCGCGTGTTGGAGATATGGTGCCCACGATTCACGCGTCCAAAATGTGATCTCAGGATAGTCGTCCTGGGAGAGCTCGGCGATGTGGTCGTCTTTGCCGCTAGCGCCAGCTTGACCGCCTGCGGTCCGCTCTATAGCTGACAGTGTTCCCGTCAGTTGACAATACATCTCCCTAGTATAGGGTGGCGATAAGTAGAGCCCAACGAGTCTTAGAAGACCTACTGACTTCTGCTCTTCGTATCTACCCTGCAACCCTCCAAGAGTGCGATTGAGTTGGGTGTTCGTTTCCGTGAGCTCGTTGTTGCGTGTGAACATAAACCTATACACCTCGCTGTTAAGAAGCTGTTCGTGCGTTGCCATACGGATGATATTGGCGGTTGTGAGAGCATTGCTGTTTGGGGACTAAAGATTTGTGCAACTGTGTGAATATATGCGGTTCTCAGAGAAGGACTTACGGTGGCGAAACCGTCAAATGCATTACTGGAATCTATGATGCGCATGGGATTACCGTGCGCTGAATGTCGAAGAGAGTAATCGGGGGCATTTGCGTGCGAGCGGAAAAGGTTTGCCGGGTTTTGGGTGGTAGCAGGACTCGGTGTGGTCGGGCTGGGAAGATGCGAGGAGTTTCCAGCCGTTGACAAACTGAAGTTGGTATGAATGGCAAGTCTGGGTGTCTCGGAAAGCTCTGATAGCATGTTGAGCCTAGTTGTCGGGGCAGAAGACGGCACCGGAGCGGGATGGTCGACGTCCATGGTCAAGAAGTCAACCAGCGTGACTGTCACATTATAGCAACGTTCGAACCAATGAGCTCAGTGCTTTGGAGAGCCATTTGTCCCATTAAAACAAACTGATAATTATGGCGGTTCTGGTAGATACAAGGTGGCAAGCGCAGGTGAGTCGGATGCGGATTGTCCACTGGCGAACACGTGTCATATAGAACGGCAAGCGAAGGACAAGATTGTAATGTGCACTAGGTATACGGGCGCGCGTGTACGAGGCTGTGATGGTGCGGGTTTTGTGCGTAAGCGGGCGGAGAACCGTATGCGCAAAGACATAACTATGTGTGAGGACGTACTGTATGCGCGAAGACGTGATCGGCGAATGGAGCTTCGTCTTGGAGACTTCAGACTTTTGTCCCCGACGACTTCCCCAATGACTTCCCACCACTGTCCCTGGCCGTCTGGTCCTCCTCTTCGGTTCGGGCCCTCTTGAAACCCGATGGGCAGGTCATGGGGTCGTCGAGATACCCGTGTGGCCCTCGAGAAGGGGTGGGCATACGAGCTGGCACTGTGGGAGGATCTGTGTATCGACGGTAGTGCGAAGACATGGATGAGCGTGCCAAGCTCTTCTCCACGAGAGAGTCGAGGAGCACCGCAGAGACCTTCTCCGTCACAGGCATGAGTAGGACGTCCGCAAGCCGGCCAGTCAGATCAGACCCCAAGCGAGCGAGGAGATCCACGAGCAGAGGACCCTCGAGTGATTCTAGGAGGCGAGCATGTAAGGAGTCTGCGAGCTTGTCGTGCAGGTTGTCGACTAGATCAGCGCGGAGGGTGTGTGATACCTCTTGGGGGATAGCGCCAAGCAGAGAAGCTGTGAGAGCATCAAGAAGATGCACCGGCGTAGTATCAGGCCGGCCAAGGCCAGGATGCAGAGGGTGGGGAGACGTGTTGGAACCGGTCGCTGCAGGAATTTCCGTCTGAGATGGGCCGTCCGAGAGCATCACAGCGAACTCTCCCTCCACCGTGTCCAGATATGAAGCCAAGTCCTTCTGGGCCCTCTCTAGCCCTCGACGTGGTATTTCGCAGGTCTCCCCATTGAGTTCGCAGGCAACGCGTGCAGCGATCTTTGAGAGATCAAGAAGTGCCGTGACGAGCTTGCTTGTTTGAGGCTTCTCCTTGATGCGCGCAGAATTGCCAGAGAGCGCAGCTGCATAGTATAAGATGTCGTTCTCGATGTACTGAGAGTCCATAGGCCTGCACAGATACGGTCAATGGGATCTTATAGGTAGACGGCTGGAACATACACATACTAGGTCTCGGCGATCTCCTGCACCCTCCTGCCTGTACCGGAATCATCGTCGGAATCCATCTGGCTGCTTGTGGAGAGAGTGTGGCAAGATTTGCGGTGGGAATGGAGACAGTGAAAATTGCAGTACTGGGCGATGCGAAGAGAGTTGTGCACGCCGAGAGTAGGGATATCGCGAAGCGCTCGCCATCATGTGACACATACGACCCGCAGACATTGCACGGCGGACTTCCTGGACTCGCATTTGCATACTACTCCTCCTCCTCTACAACAGTAGCTAAATCCCCGGACCTATGACTCGCTTCTAGCCCGAGCTTTTCCACTAAGAAGTAGTTTGCCCCCTGCTTGAAGTGGGGCTCAGTCATGCTCTCCACGTCCACCTGAACGTCCGAGTCAGGAACCATCGCTACCACAGACTGTATCGCCTTGACATCGACGACTTGAAGGCCATCATCTCCCAGGTACGGTGCCAGCCACACGGTCCCGTTCAGCTGCTCGAACAATGGCTCGTCCCGAGCACCAAAAAGCGACACAAGGGCAACGTCGCGGAAGCTGTTTGCGAAGTCGCCGAGGGGCACCCGACAGAAGTATCGAACTTCTCCAATCTCGAGGCGGCCGCGTAGCATGATCTACATCAACCCATGACTGATTTTCTCGTTTTTGACCAGAGCGAATGTATTTACCTGGACGACCCGTGCGATACGCAATTTGAACAAGGGTTTTAATGACTCCTTCCATGCTGAGCGCGCAACCTGGTCGTTTGGTAGGCGCAGACGCGCCCACTTCTGGACCTTCACCGAATAGTCTTCGATATCGCAGGAGGGCGTGTGGTTGAGCGCCTGGAGGTAGCGATAGAATGCACGAGCCTCGACGTCGGGAACCCAACGCGAGTACCTGTCCTTAGCACGCAGAAGAACGAAGTTGTCGCCAAGATCCAGACAGCCGCGAGGCAGCCAGGGACGCGCGGGATCATCCAGCGCAGGAATCATAGCCTTGATAGCATTGACTTGACAGCGCAAGAGGGCTCGCTCAGACAGGTTGGCGAACGGGTTAGATGGTAGACGAATCTCGCCGCCCAGGTCGCCGATAGACCGCTCCATGATGTACTGAGTATATCCTGGTAGGGGCCCACAGAGCAGGACCTGGCGCGCGGCATGGCCAAAGACGTGGATGCAAGGACGGATGTGGTGGAGAAGGTCGGGGTCGCGCGCGTAGTATAGATGCTCGTATTCGACTTCAGCAGAACTCGCCAACTGATCTGCGTGAACCAGCTCCTGCTTGGTGATCGAGGACTTGCCCATCAACCGTCCAGCAGCGACGAACTTCGAGTAGTTCTTCAGGTAGACATGCGGCAGCACACGGCGGAGCATCGCGGGGCCATATCCATAGAAATAAGTCATCCACTCCTTCGCCTTATAGCCGCTGCTGATCTTCTCGGCGACGTTCCGGGGTGGGCGGTCAAAGGAGCCCGGGAGGAAAGATGCTGCGCGCGCGACCTCTGTGCCATGGTTGATCCAGACGTCGTCCTGAAGCACAGCCCACGGATGAGATGTCGCGTCTTGTACGCTCCCAGATATTGTACCGCGCCATAGACTGACAAAGAGGTCGGTGATGTTGAGTGCGACCAGGTGCATGTAGTCGAGAGGGAAGCAACCAGGGAGACCGAACGTCCTAGACAAGCCACTGAAGATGCTCGGCTTGCTGAGTCCAGTTTCCTTCCGCACGAGCTCATGCTCAGCCGGAGTGCGCGAGGCGAGGAGCCGTGATTCGTTTGTACGGTACTCAGTTGCCAGATCTGCAGGTGAAATCTCGAGCATAGCGCGGTTGACATCCCCGTGCGAACAGCCAACGACAGCGTAGGGTTGGGCGGGGCGCAGCATCGCTGGATAGTAGGTTCCCAAGCGCGGTTTGCGTCGCCAGATCAGAGGACAATAGACACGACACCCACGACGTCCAGTATGCCCGACCATGCCGCTCATGAGAGCCATCGCAGGCCCATCCGCGAGAACCAGAGCCAGAAAGATGTAGACCAGCAAGACTTGCTTCTTCGCGGCATCCCAGACCTTCAGACCTTCGCGCATGAGTGCCGAGACGTGGAAAAGCCCAGGGAAAAGGAACGAGTCCAGGTCCTTTGGATGGTTCGGTCCAGGTATGACCGCACCGGGGAGAACATGTTTCCGGCGGTACCGTTTGTCAGGCCCCAGATTCAGGATGACCCAGATGTAGATCCAGCAGTCCGACTTCTTGCTGCGATAGAGTTGGGCACCGTCGATAGAGAGCATGACTACCACGTCATCAGGTCCGATCTTCCCAGAAGCGTAGGCACCCCAGAAGCGGCTGCCATGAGAGACGTCGTCAAAGCTCTTCAGTCCATTCGTCTGCTCGAGTTGCTCCAGGACATCCTCCACGATGGAAGACAGGTAGCCCATAGACTCCGCTCCCTCTGGCGTCCGGTATTGAGGCTGAATTTGCGGCCCGAGCGGCATGGTGTAGAATTGCTGACGTGCGACCTTCTTGCCACCATTCTTTGCACGCGCGTTCAGCTCGTCGTACCGTGGCTCCTGGCACTTCGGGCACTCTTCCATGTGCACGTACGCCCCGGTGAACGCCACACAGCTCCGGACGCACATGTCGCTGACGATCGGTACGATACCAGTGAGTATCTCGACCTTCCGCTTGACTTGATAGAAGGACAGAAGTCTGCGCTCGGGGTCGCGGCGAGATATAGACTCGCATACTTTCGTATAGCACTGCTGTGAGGCGTTGTGCAGCGCGAGGTAGATCTCGATGGAGTAAAGGTGGTCGTCATCGTCGATCTCGAGTATTTCTTCGGGTGGGTGCCGAAGCTGTTCGCGCACGTCGTGACTGAGTCCACTGTGGGGAGAGTCGAGTGTCGCGCCCTTGATGATTTTGATGACATCGAGAGCGCGCTTCATGTCCTCGAGTGTCACCGCGACCTCCTCCAACCCGTCGTCCACCGGCTCCACCTGTGGTTTCCATTTTTTGTTACAAGATGACCACAACGACGTCAAAATGGTGTCAAGATTAGGGCCACAACTATAACAATACAAACTCATAACAAGTGGTGTTTGTCATCTTGTGGCCCCTCTATAACAAGCAGTCCTTGTTACCCCCACCTTCAGTTGTTATATCCTCTTGTTACCCCTGTCTTCAATTGTCATCTCCCCTTGTTACCCCTATTCCCATTTGTTATATCCCCTTGTTACCTCTGTCTTCAGTTGTCATATTCTCTTGTCACCCCTGTCTTCAGTTGTCATATGCTCTTGTCACCCCTGTCTTCAGTTGTTATATTCTCTTGTCACCCCTGTCTTCAATTGTCATGCTCTCTTGTTACCCCTCTGCCCCATTTGTTATAAGCTATTGTGGGCCCTGCTCCCACCGCATCTGGGCGCTTTTTTGGGTTCCAAATCAGGCAGGCATTGATAATCTCCATATCTGGGCGCTTTTTGGATCCCAAATCAGGCAGGCACTACTCACCTCCGCATCTGGGCGCTTTTTTGCTTCCAAAAGGGGCAGGTATCCTGCTGCTCCCCATGGGGGGGCTGCCTGGGGCCCTATTGGGGCTCATGATGGCACCCCCTTTGGGGAATGGATCTGGTATAATTTTAGAGTATATCTAGGTGTTCTACCATGCAGAAAGCAGGGGTAGATCCCCAGAAAATGCGCCATTTGGGCAGGGGTCAGCAGAATAGGGGGTATCTGGGCAGGGTAGAATGGGATGGAATGGTCGGATTTGTATGAACAGGGTACCGTTGGAAAGCTATTGAAAAGGGGATTCCAACGCGTATTTTTTATGCAGGGGGGTGGTGTTGTTCAAAAAATATGAGCTTGCACATTTTCGCCAAAAGTGGTCCTATTGTTTTGCTTATACCGTTTGAACCATTGGGTGCAGAGCGGATCCCTTTTTATATCCTTACTCTCCTTAAGCATCAGAATCGAATGGTACCCTTTTCATGAAGATCCATCCACTCTGACCTCCCCCCTCCTCCTGCCCCCCTCCCATTTATCTGCCTCATAGCTCCCTCAGCTCTCAACCAATCAGCCTCAAACTTTTTTTCCATATGTATACATGCATAGAATACATTCTTCTCCAATATGGCGGCATGATACCCTCTTCCTCCCCAGAAAAGCTCTCTCATGCAATTGCTGTTACTTCAGAATAAATCCCCCATATCTAGGCCATCTTGAGACGTAGGCACTTTCTGTCTTCTGCAGTGTATTTGTGCACATATGCTCTATCTGCACACCAGGCTGCACCTTCACCACTCTGGTAGATCAAAATATATTTCCTTATCAGTGCTCAGACATGCATCCTTATCAGAGCTTGCATCTCCCCCAAATAGACGTTCAAATTCTCAGATAGAAATGACCCTGAGAATAGCTACAAGATACAACAAGAATCATCAGATTTGGTTGGATGGGTGTGGAGATATGCAAAAAAGAATGCAGAACATGCTCACTGCAGCTGAACACAGCATGCAGTGCCGGAGACATGCACTGCTCATGTAGTGGGACATCTGCTGCCTCCGGGGTGATTTTTGTGTAGCACATGCAATTCTTCACATTTTGCCATGATTCTTTTTGCATTCTGTTCCAATCTACCTGCTCTACTGAGCTACATTCTCCGATTTTCTGCCAGGCTGGTCGATCATATTAGAACAAACTGATACACTCTCAAACTGATAAGGATATACAGCTCATCTTCCATGAGCAGTGCATGATACAATTGATGATCTATGTAGGGAGCATATATGGTAATGAGATGAAAGAGGTTTGATTCAAAAATATCAAACCAAAGCCATGTGATGAGCAAAACATTCCTGAGGGTACACAAAGTGTATAAAATGAATGGCACAGTCGCTTTTTTGCCTCACATCATGATTCTACATTTATGAGTACTACCACACATACACTATACAGCGCAAAAATTTTGAGGCAAATTGGTGGAGAATTGAAGGTGCTATGAGGCAGATAAATGGGAGGGGGGCAGGAGGAGGGGGGAGGTCAGAGTGGATGGATCTTCATGAAAAGGGTACCATTCGATTCTGATGCTTAAGGAGAGTAAGGATATAAAAAGGGATCCGCTCTGCACCCAATGGTTCAAACGGTATAAGCAAAACAATAGGACCACTTTTGGCGAAAATGTGCAAGCTCATATTTTTTGAACAACACCACCCCCCTGCATAAAAAATACGCGTTGGAATCCCCTTTTCAATAGCTTTCCAACGGTACCCTGTTCATACAAATCCGACCATTCCATCCCATTCTACCCTGCCCAGATACCCCCTATTCTGCTGACCCCTGCCCAAATGGCGCATTTTCTGGGGATCTACCCCTGCTTTCTGCATGGTAGAACACCTAGATATACTCTAAAATTATACCAGATCCATTCCCCAAAGGGGGTGCCATCATGAGCCCCAATAGGGCCCCAGGCAGCCCCCCCATGGGGAGCAGCAGGATACCTGCCCCTTTTGGAAGCAAAAAAGCGCCCAGATGCGGAGGTGAGTAGTGCCTGCCTGATTTGGGATCCAAAAAGCGCCCAGATATGGAGATTATCAATGCCTGCCTGATTTGGAACCCAAAAAAGCGCCCAGATGCGGTGGGAGCAGGGCCCACAATAGCTTATAACAAATGGGGCAGAGGGGTAACAAGAGAGCATGACAATTGAAGACAGGGGTGACAAGAGAATATAACAACTGAAGATAGGGGTGACAAGACAATATGACAACTGAAGACAGAGGTAACAAGGGGATATAACAAATGGGAATAGGGGTAACAAGGGGAGATGACAATTGAAGACAGGGGTAACAAGAGGATATAACAACTGAAGGTGGGGGTAACAAGAGAATATAACAACTGGGGATAGGGGTAACAAGGACTGCTTGTTATAGAGGGGCCACAAGATGACAAACACCACTTGTTATGAGTTTGTATTGTTATAGTTGTGGCCCTAATCTTGACACCATTTTGACGTCGTTGTGGTCATCTTGTAACAAAAAATGGAAACCACAGGTGCCGGCTCGCTGTTCGCGCCTCGCTCAGCATCCTCGTCCTCATCGTCGGCAACAGTGGCACCCGGGGGGCGAGCTTGTATGGGAGGTGGATCGGCAAAAGGGTTCGGTACGGGTCCGAGTGGGGGGATGTCTGGAGACGGCGCGCGCGGAGAAGGGGATCTCCCCTCGGGTTGGGGCTGCAGCAACAGAGGTTAGTAACATTGTATAATGTGCGCGATCACTAGGGCATACCTCTTGGACATCTTGGAACGGATTCGCCTCTACTGCCTCTCCCATCACCAAAACGCGAGCGCGTTTGGCCACTCGCACTTCTCCCTGTGCAGCATCACCGGCACCGCGGGTGTCCTTGCGCTTCCGACGCACGGTCTCTGTAAGTGCACTGGCAGCAGCGGCTAACTTCTCGACAACACGGTGCCGGAAGTATGTCGATTTGGCCCTCGATGTCGGGCGCCCATTGCAATACTTGACGCATCTACACAGGTATTTCTTGCGTACCCGTTTCGGCTCTGGCTCACCACTGTTCGCAGGCGGCTCGGCGGGGCGTTGTAGAGGCATCCCCGGGAACGCAGGCCACAGGGGAAGCAAGAGGACTTTGGGCGAAGGCGAAGAACAAGCTGTGGATTGAATAGAAAAGGAGGTACATGCGGAGGACGCATACAGCGACTTCTAGCTACCCGAATTCTTCGCTGACATGCATGCAAGACTCCCTCGCGTCCCCTATGGGCTATTATGGCGGGATATTGAGACTTGAAGCAGCGAGAACTGGAGTGAAGCAAAAGACATGCCCATCGTCGTGGAGTGTATGAAGGCAGAAGCCAAGACGTGTCAGCGATTATAGCGCCCACCACGAAGAGGCGCGATGACGCCCGAAGGACTTATGGCGGCTCTATCTCGCCAGATGGGGCCCGAAGCGCCCAGGTACACTTTTCACCGGGCTTCAGAGACGTTCATGACGCACCGGGCGGGCGGGGGCGCACGACACCAGCCCGATGTGCAGAAATCGCGAGATCAGACGTGACCGATCGACATGGCAGCGCAGAAGACCGAGGACCGAAGAGCAAAGACCAGACCCAGCAACTTGAGCACCAGTCGCGAGCCCGCAGCCCGAATAGTCACATGGGAAGACTGTACAGCTACACAGCCATGTACTCGCGGAACCGAGGACGAGGGCGAAGATATGCGCAGCTCGCACCCTCGCGAAGACCAGTACAGAGCAGAAAGAAGAGTCGGACAGCGTCGCGATACATTGCCCGGGGAGCGCGTCGCGCATGACGTCGCCGCTATACACTAGGCCGACAGCCGCGAAGCTTTCCAGGCCAGCGTGAGCAAGCACGTCACGAACAGGGCCCTATTCGTTGCCACGCAGCGCGCGATCGCCGTCCCGCCCGTCGCCCCGCGTCGTGTGCGCGCATGCTCGAGTCTTCCGGAATTCTGCGTCGGGGGTATGACGCGGCATACAACACGATCGATCCTCGCGTCTTCACATGTGTGTCCCGTCGCCCGTCGAACTCCAGAACACCAAATTAGGCAGGCAGGAGACGGGGCGGGCGGGCGGCGTGATCGAAAGCGACAGCTCGGGCGAGGGAGACAGAGACGCGGGGAAGCACATCGGGGCGCAGATCTGCGGGGGACGCGAGGAATGGAGCAGCTGTCCAGAGTGTCCAGGTGCGGCGGCTGCGAACAGTTGTCGTGATGTCGTGTCGTGCGCGTCGCGATCTGCCGGGGAGGGAAACGAGGACGGAGGGAAGACATACCCGAGTCTGTGGCGAGCCTCGACAGGGTCTTCGTGCGCGCAGCGAGCTGCCCCTGTCAATTGGCACCATGATGATATTCAGTAACCGCACGACGCTGTAGTAGGAACCCTCATAGACGCACTGCACACTGCGGCCGCCGCCGCGCCTATTGGCAGTGAAAACAACACCCCAGACGCGACACACAGCGTCCCAGCGTCCCTGCATGCGCGTGAGGCCCGATGCCCTGAAGGAGACATGGCTCGTCCGCAAGAACGCACCGTACAGCGCCCCGGAGCCACACGCCCGCGTGGCCCTGTCAGCTCTGCGCGCGTCGAAACGCGATGGACGTTCGTTCCGTATCGCCGCTGTTGAACAGCACGCCCACATCCATCTCCTGTCCGTGTACGGACTGCGTATTGTCTTGTGCTTCTCCGCGGCATGCTTCTCGACTATAGCAGCACCGCAGATAACATGAAGATGCGCTCGGGCAGGTCGGTACTGGCTGTGGCCCGAGGGCCCTTCGGCGCGTAGATGAACACCCTCGCGCCGAAATGAAAGCGCAGGCACTCGAGGAGCGAGAACACGAAGGACGCACCGGGCTTTGTCTCCATACCGGGCGTGCCGTTTCCCGCGCACCGTCTGCAGCGTCTGCCTCGAGTGCACGGAGTCAACGGAGATTGATGGGCCGTGCACGCGTGCACCGGGACCGGAGGACGCTGCGAAGCTTAGCCTGGCGCACGGTGCACGTTTGAGGAACAGCGAGCAGCTGAACAGGCCTAGCAACGCCGAGAAGCTGCGATAGCTCGCGGGGCCAGAGGGGAGGCGCCTCTGCCCTGGAGTGGGCTCACGCCGCACGGACAAGGACCCGGTGATATCTGCACGTACCTCCCGGACGTGCCAGCGGGAGCGCTGCCGCTCGGGGGTGGGGGTTGGCTGTACATGCAGATCGCGATGCAGGTGTCGGCGTAGCGCGAGCCTAGGAACGCCGTTCGTGACAGCGCGCTGCACGAGGGACCCGAGCAGCGACAGATGCAAAATGTCGTGGACGTCAAGCAGAGAAAGTTCAGGACGAGTTCGCCGTCGCAGACACAGAGCGCAGCTGCAGGCACAGACCCGCCCAGGCGCCTTCACGCGCAGAGACGCCCGGGCGATCAGACGTCGTCCCAAATCGGGATGGACAGGCAATGTCGCGACCAATCAAAGTCGCGCTAGATCTGACGGGAGATCTTCGCTTCGATCTGTTCTCGTTCACTGCCCGCCGTCGCCCGTCGCCTCCGCGTCCTCGTCGTCCGCAAGCTGCATGAGGTCATTCTGCAGCGCCCCAGCTCGCTCACCGCCTCCTGCTTTCTCTTCTGCCTTCTGCTCACCGCCACGAACAAAACGAAAGCGCGGCGGGCGAAGGTTCGATGCGTGTCCTTCTATATCGCGCGAGCGCGGGCTGCGCGCGCGACGGGACGTCACTCTAACCCGGAGCTCTTGCTGGGAACGGCTAGCGTCGTCTGCCACGACATGTATCATGGCCCTGGCAGGGTCGACCTGCAGATCGGCCTCCCGCTTCGGCTTCGGGGCAGAATTGAACACACTCGCGAGCGCATGCGAAGGAAGGGGTCTGTCGATTGCAATGCGTGGTTCCGCGGCTGCTATCCGGCGAAGCGACGCACGATCCCGCGTCTCCCCCAATCCGTCCTTCGTCTTCCCAGAATCCCTGCCGCGCGCAGGGCCCAGCTCCACGCCCGCTGACCGCTGACCGCTGGTCGCGTCGGACAAGTGCCCGTATCGAACGCTATCGCGTCGCGTCGCGCCCAAGCCCTGCGCTATTCGTGGTGACTGCCAGCGCCGGCTCGCTGGTTGGCCTCGCGGACGGCCGGGGGTGTGATTCGATGCGCATCGCCATCCGCTCATATCAACTTCCGAGCAAGATGTCCATGTCACATCCTCCGCTCGAGCCTGGCCAGTCGCGCGCCATCCCGCTCCGGCCCATCCCCTCCCGCCCCCGAGCCCGTCCCCGGGAGGCGTCCGCGGCATGCCTCGCTGCAACGTATATAAGTATACTCGCCCTCCGCCTCCGCCTCCACGTCCTCTGCCCGCCCCCCGACGCGTCCGCCTCCCTGCCTCCCATCCTCGGCAACCTCACGCAGATCCCCAGCACCGAGCAGTGGGTCTGGTTCCACGACATCTCCAAGAAATACGGTGCGTCCCTCTTCTCCAGATCCGCCCTTCTCTCTTCCCCTCTTCCGTCCGTCCGTCAGGCACCACCGTACCCCGCGCGGCGCAGCGTGGCGGCGCACGCGCGGTGCCGGATTGTGGCTGCGGCGTCGGGCCCGTGGCTTCGCGGGGGCCCCATGTCTTAGTCGGCGCGTGTGCGGGGGGTGAACGCGTCGGAGCGCGTTTGTGTGTGTCCGTGGGCGGCGGGCGGACTGCTGGAGATCTCCCTCCGAGATCTCCGCGCGCGAGATGCGCATGCCATCCGTCCGCCCGTCCCTTGAGCCTCCGCCCCTCCCTCTGGGCGCGCGCGCCCCGGCGCAAGCGCGACGAGTCTATTTTCCTCGTTCCTATCTTGCGCGCGCATGGTTTTGCTGCCGCGCAGAGATATTGCTGTCTTGATTGGGTTCTTGGGCTGTTGCGGAGATGCTGACATGGACCGGTGTGTTGCTTGCAGGCGACGTGAACACGCTGCACGTGCTGAACACGACGCTCATCGTGCTCAACTCGCACGAGGCGATCGACGCGCTCTTCAACAAGAAGGTCGACCGGTACTCGAGCAAGCCCCCGCGCAAGATGGCCGACCTGTACGTCCCTCTCCTCCCACCCCACCCCATCCCTCTCCCTCTCCCTCTCCCCCCTCCTCCCTCTCCACACACCCTCAGAACACAATGACTGAACGCACTGTGTGCGAACAGGTCCGACCTGACGATGACGCTCCCCTTCATGAACCCGGGCGACGTCTTCTCGCACGCGCGCAAGCAGTTCCACCTCGAGATCGGGCCGGGCGCCGTCGGCGCGTACAACGCGGCGTACGAGCAGTCCTCGCGGCGCTTCGTCCAGACGCTCGCGCAGAACACCTCTTCCCAAGACTACACGAAAATCATCGACGAGTGCGTCTCCTCCTCTCTTCCCTTTTCCCCTCTCCCTTCCTTGCCCTTGCGCGTCTGTGAGCGTGTGCGACATGAACGGACGCTGACGGACGGTGAACGGACAGCTCGATCGGGCACGTCTTCCTGAAGGTGTCGACCGGGTACGAGCCGACGCCGACGGATACGATCCTGGGCCAGATGAACGACCTCGCGCACTTCGCGGCCGACGTGCTCGGCGACAAGTTCCAAAAGCTCGACATCCTCCCTTTCCGTACGTCCCCTCCCTCTCCCTCCCTCTCCCCCTACTCGCCCCCATCCCGCGCCCCTACGCAAACTGACGCTACCACTCCACGCTCCCGCAGTCTGCTCGCTGCCGACGTGGGCGCCGATCGCAGGCCCGCTGCTCAAGCTCGGCGCGAAGTGGAAGAAGCAGCTGCACGCGACGGCGGACGCGACCGTGCAGCTCGCGCACGCGGGCAAGGCCGCGGGGAACGACTCGGTCATGTCCAACCTCGTGCGCGCGTCCGGCGAGAAGGCGCTCGACGAGCGCGACACGATGATCGCGGTCACCATGAACGCGGGCGGCATGCTCGCGACGGAGAGCGCGACGCTCACGTTCCTGCTCGCGATGGCGCGGTTCCCCGACATCCAGCGCCGCGCGCAGGCCGAGGTCGACGCCGTCACCGGCGGGGCGCGCCTCCCGTGCATGGCGGACCGCCCGCGTCTCCCCTTCGTCGACGCCGTCCTCTCCGAGGTCCTCCGCTGGGTGTCCATCGCGCCCGTCAGTGAGTGCTCTTCCCGGTTCTATGCTGCACGCGGCTACAGGGGCTGATGGACGCATGGTAGTCACGCGCGAGGTGAACGAGGACGACGAGTACAACGGGTACTTCATCCCCAAAGGCGCGACGCTCATGGCGAACAACTGGTGGGCCCCATCCATCTGCGTCCCTATACCCGCATGACGCTAACGCACACACTCGCCCCCAGGGCGATCTCGCGCGACCCCAAACTCTTCCCCGATCCCGAGTCGTTCAACCCCTCGCGCTGGCTCGACGCGTCCGGCAGCGCGCTGCGCACGGACCTCCTCCAGCCGATGCAGTTCGCCTTCGGGTTCGGGCGCCGCACGTGCCCGGGGCGCTTCCTCGCGGACGCGCTCCTCTTCAGCCACCTCGCGCACGTCCTCGCCGTGTTCGACGTCGCGCTCCCGCCCGCCGCGGAGAAGGCGCAGCGCGCGGCGGACGCGGCGATGAAGGTCAAGAGCAACGGTGCTGCCTGGTGAGTTTTCTTTTGGTGATCGGTGAGGTTTTCAAAGGCGGGAGTGCTGATGTGGATGGGGTGTGTACAGCCGCGTGGAGGAGGTGTACGTGCAGCTCGCGCCGCGCTCGGCCGCTGCGACGGAGCTCATCAACTCCGCGTCCGCATCCGCATCCGCGACCGCGTCCACGACATCGAGCAAGCCTGCCGCCGAGAGCGCACCCTCCGCGGTGAACGTCCCCTCGAGTCCGGTCAGCGCAAAATCAAACGCGGCGCATTGAGCTGCTGTTCGCCTCCCTCTCCCTGTCCCCTGTCCCCCCTTCCCCCTGCCCACACCCTCGATGCGAACTCATCATCTCCAGCTTCAAACGAACGCGTTGACGAAGTCCCGACGTTGTGTACGATTCCCCTACATGATATCTTTCCCGGTGTTCCCTCTTGCCCCTCGACGACGGCTCTACGGTACTACGATATATAACAGCATCACGGCGGCGGACGCGCGGCGATCCCAGCGCCCGACGAATATTCGCGGCGGCGTCGGGCGTTGTGGGCTTCGAGGCTGCGCGCGCGGATGTATCTATACTTATCTTCTATAATGGCTAGTACGAAACGTGTTATTCGAATCCTCCAGGATACACTATAGCTTGTGTGCGCGTTTAGTAGCACCTACCAGTGAGAGTCGACGGATTGCAAGGCGCAGCCACTGGCACATTGGATATGATACTCGAGATGTGGGGGAGAGCCAATGGCGGAACGCCGGCTGTAGGACGGGCGAATCTACGTCTATCATCATCATCACCGACATTGACGTTGACGTGAACCCTATGCGTTCAGCTGATGTCGATGGCGGGCTCCGTGTATCTCCGCACGATAGTACCTGATTGTCAAACGGGGATCGTAAGTTCCATACAAGGACGTGCGCACTCGTCTGCAACTTTGACCGAGGAAGCACGCGGGTGGTTCAGCGCAGACGTAAATCCGCGGCCCGCGACTGATCATCTGAGGAATTACATGACGAGCACGGTCGCGCACGGGCGTAGCCACTGCTTTCTAGTACGCTGGGCTGCATGGAGCTCGAATCACGGAAAACCGAGGTTATGTCGTACAGCAATGTAGGATGGAAGTTCGAAGCACCTACCTGCACCGGTCTTACCAGTGCAAGATCTGCCCTCGCAAACCCCACCGGGCTTCTCCAAACCTTGGCAGGCCCCTCCGCCTCCCGGGAGGTTCTCGCCGAGCACGTCGGACGTCGGCCCCACTTCTCCTTCCATTCGATCAGCAGGCCGCCCACGCCGTCACTGCACACGCAGCTTGCGCGGGCTTCGAGTGGCGGGTGTGGTCGCCGCAGAGCCCCATCGGGAGCGGCCCCTCGGCGAGAGCACGGCGTCCCAGGGATCGGCGGGACTCTGCGTTCTGTCGGTGGCGGCGAGCGTGGACGGGGCGGACCAATCGGGTAGGCGGGTCAACACGCTGCGTCGAGGTGGGGCGTTTGGGTTGTGCAGCCCGTAGAGCTTGGGGAGGGGGTGCGTCCTTGTCGAGTTGATGGATGCTGGATGGCTATTGGCAAAAGGGAGGCCAGTGTGCAGGTATAAAAGATGGTAAAGGATGGCTCGAGCTCTCCAGACGAGGCTCGCTCTCTTGTCTTCCAGACCTCCGCATCCTCATCCATCGAACACCGCAAGGTACGACTCACCTAGGTATACCACTGTCGAAAGTCGTTCGCTGATTGGCTGCAACCTGATAACAGAAATCATGCCTTTCACCTACGAACGCCTCGACAAGAGCAAGGCGGCGCTGCTTGTCGTCGACCACCAGGAGGGCCTGTACCAGCTGGTGCGCGACGCGTCGCCGGGCGACTTCAAGAGCAGCATCCTCGCGCACGCCGCGATCGCGAAAGTCTTCAACCTCCCGGTCGTAATGACCACCAGCGCCGAAACCGGTGGGTTTGACCGTCCTCCGTATAGAAGCTCAGTGCTGACAGGACAATCTGTAGGACCGAACGGACCGTTGCCGGCGGAGATCCTCGCAATGCACCCCAACGCGCCGCTCATCAAGCGTCAGGGCGAGGTTGACGCGTGGGACAACTCTGACTTCCGCGCCGCGGTGGAGGCGACTGGCAGGAAGCAGCTCATCATCGCAGGAATCACGACCGACGTACGTCCCTCTCGCAACCACTGCATAGCAGGACACTCACCTATGCACGACGCACCTCATGTAACGGCAGGTCTGCACGGCGTTCCTCGCGCTCTCCCTCGTCGAGGCCGGGTACACCGTGTACGCGAACGCCGACGCGTCGGGCACGTTCGACGACAAGACCGCGCAGGACGCAAAGGACCGCATGCGCGCCGCGGGCGTGCACGTGCTGTCCATGTTCGCGGTCGCCTGCGAGCTGATGCGTGACTGGCGCAACACCCCCGGGACGCCAGAGCTGATGCCCTTCTTCGACCAGTGAGTAGTCTGCTTTGCTTCAACATACCTGCATGAGCTAAGATGGGACGTGAAGGTACTTGCCTGAGTATGGCTTCATCGCGCGTGCCCACGATGCGGCGGCGAAGAACGGGACGCCTTCGGGTTTGTGAGACCGAACGTGTAGCTCACAGTAGATCGTTTTGTATGTTGTTTGTATGTCATGAGTAATCAGTTTTTCCGTGAGACAATGCCAGCGTATGCGGCGGTGTGTACAACAAGCAGCATGGTACGTCGGTTGAGGCGGCAGAGAATCTGTTCAGCAAATGCAGTGAGTATTGCTGCGATGGACAAGGTCACATCTTCGTAGTCCACGGCTCGTCAACGTATAACGCACTTCGATAGTGTCAAGCGCAATCTCGCTGTACTATACTTACGCCCGGGACCACAGACTACTCGTAGTGATGCTTCATGAGGCCTGAGGAAGATGGCGTACGGTGGCAAGTTCAAACGAGTCTTTAGCGCCGATGTGGTGGGCGCCACGAGCGCTCTGGCGCTTCCTTGTTCTTGTACCACTGTCACTATTCCACTACACTGAGCTCACCGGCACTGTCTGGTGCTGCAGTGCCAATCCACGGCGGTCCGGGAGGAGATTTTCTTAGGGTGCGTAACAATTCCAGATATTGTGGCTCGTTTATTCTCATGTTTATCATGATGCGAACAGGCAGAGCTGTAGGTCCGAGTATAAACTCGCAGTGTCGCTCAATTACCAATCGCTGTAAGGCCTCGAAGATGGCCCAAAGGTACCATATGATGGGCCATACCGTGCATCCGTGAATAGGTAGCAACGGCGTCCAGGTACTGTTGGGACTTCGCCACTACGTCGCTCGGCACCGTGTATTCAACCGCCTGCGTGTTCATGCTTCTCAACCGGAACAGTGTATGAGGACACTCATCTCCGCTTCATAGGAGGAACAGGATATACAAGGCCAAAAAGTTAGTTGAACGGTGCAGATGTTGAGTAACGACGCCGACGTCGTGGATGTCATCCCTCCGCCATCCGTCGTCACTGGGTACAGTTTTCTGCCGTACTGAGAGGTACGTACGTATGGATCCAACTGAGTCGATACTGCTCACCAACTTGTCGGTCACTATCACTGCAAGCTGTTCGCCGATTCGTTTACAAGTGGGACGTGTCCGGTCCGCGCACTCGTCGTCGAGTTCCCGACGAGCCGCAGCTGTTCCGCGTCGATCAGCAATCCCTCGTCGGCAGCGATATCATTGTCACTCTCGCTACCACTCAAGGTGCGAACATCGCCGAAGGGAAGTCACCAAGCTCTCTCATATTGCCTGCGTGGTACTCACATGGATCGTGTAGGCTAATTCCTAGGAGGCAAAGGCGTCATCTGGCGTGGCTGGTACGCACATGGACACTTGAACGCGACTGACTGCAAGGCGATGCTTTCCCCTCCATCGGTCAGTACATCGAAAACGATGACTCTGGGCTGGGTCTGAGTGCATAGTATCGAGAGTATGGCGTTTGGTCTTGTCGTGATTCCGCTGATGGTTCCTCAACAAATCTGCGCAACTTCACCGTGTGGTGGATTGCGACAGGGTTCTGCTCCTGCTATGCTAAGCATGTTCTATCCGGAGGAAGAGACCTGCTGTCCATGTTAGGCTGCTCGGTCGCTCTGGGAGACACGCCCAACTGCTGGAGGATCCTGCGGCCGGGGGAGGGGCGGATCGTCGTGGCACCGCTCTAGGCGGAAGAGGGAGAGGCAATCAGGGTGGAGGGGATGGAATGGAGCCGTCGCGACCCGGAGCCGCCGCGATTTGACCGGACGAAGGAGGTCCATTGGGACAGGCCGTACGAGGAGGACGAATGGGCCTGGGATCCAGATTCGGATGGTGATGAACTATTGGAGTGACCACAATGGTGAAGACTGCAGGTCCTGAGAGGGACGGGGTTGCAGTATATCGTATCTTTGAGGCATCCGGAACTGCTGGTTTCATTGGTAGCGGCTGAAGAGGGATTCAATATGTTCTGACGGTGCTTCATATGGGATTGCTCGAGATGCGTGAAACAAAGTGAGTACGACAACGGCTTCAAGGTCGTAACCGTAGTGACCTCTCGGAATTGGGCGTTCGGCCCTCATGTGGTCCATGGCGATGTGCCCTGGACTATATTCGCATCGAATATAATCCCACGACACCCACTCACAGCTTGCTTGTGATCATCTTGCTAAATTGGCAGATGGTGGCAGGGACACCGCCGGTACTGAGACTTGTTGCACAGACTACATGGATATTCTGATGGATAGCTATGAGTATGACAAAGATGAGTCGCGCGAAAACATGAGGTGCAGAGGATGAGATAGGATACGATCTGAGTAGTGTCTGAGTTGTAGAAGTCTTTCTCGCGGTCGACGCCCTTCAGGAAGCCACACGCTGTCGCAGCGGCCTAATATATACAGTCCCGTCGTGCGCACCGGAGGCGAGAGTCTTCCCATCGGGCGAGAAGCGCACAGACGTGACGTTGTCGCTATGCTCGTTGTACGTCCGCACGAGTGTGCCGTCCTCCGCGTTCCACAGGCGCACGGTGTTGTCGGAGGACGCGGACGCGATGTACGTGCCATCGGGCGAGTACGCGACGCTGTTGATCATGTTGTCGTGCGCGTCGAGCGAGAGCAGGCGCTCGCCCGTCCACGCGTCGCACACCTTCACCGTCGAGTCCGACGAGCCCGACACGACGCGCCGCCCGTCTGGGGCGAACGCGACGGACCAGACGGGGCCGGTGTGCTCGTGCAGGTTCACGAGCACCTCCCCGCTGTCCGTGCTCCAGATGCGGCAGCTCGAGTCGTCCGAGCCCGTGATGATGCGCCGTCCGTCGGGCGAGAACGACGCGGAGGAAACCATGCCCTTGTGGCCCGAGAGCACCCTCCTCGGAGTGCCTCTCTCCAGCTCCGCCACCTCCCAGATGCGGCAGGTGCTCTCCGTCCCGCCCGTCGCCATCAAAGTCCCGTCGGCGGAGAAGATGATGAAGGTGACGACGGCGGCGTGTTGGATGATGTCGACGCGTTCGAGGTTGCCCACGTTCCACACGAAGAACGTGCCGTTGCTCGCGCCGCCCAACAGCTTCGAGCCGTCGGGGGTAAACGCGAGCGATCGGACGAACGCGTCTAGTTTTATCTCCTGGGGATCCTGACCCAACGCCTCCACCTGCCATAGCTTGATCGGTCCGTAGTCGGATGCTGACGCCAAGAGCGCGCCGTTAGGTGAGAACGCGAGGGCGGATACGGTGTCATCGTGCGCAGGGAGCTTGCGCTTCACAGCACTGTCGTGCGCGTACCACACGATGATGCAAGTGTCCTCCGCGCCACTTGCGAGATACCGACCGTCCGCAGAGTAGGCCAAAGCAGTGATAGAGCCGTCATGCGTCGAAGGGTCTCCAATAGCGTGTCGCGCCGGCTCTTTGCCCTTGTCTGAATCGGGGAAGTCTTGCGGGTCTGTCGGAGAGTACGGTACGGCCTTCGCCGCATCAGCGTGCGCTGTTGCAGGGCTTGGTGAATATCGTGACGAAAATGGTACATGCACCACGTACGCTGATTATCCACGTCCATGTTTTCCGGTGCGCCTTCCATGTCCGGCGCGGAGCCTGTGGACGTCGCTCGTTTCTTGTTCGGAGTTCCTACCGGATCCTCTCCCGCCCGCTTTCGATTGTATCCGAAGTCCACAGACAAGGTACCCACTATAATAGGTGTTAGCGGAAACGAGATTGGACACAATACTCTGGGCTAACCGTCGTTCTCATCCAACTCGACTGCTGGTTTCAGCCGCGCCAACTCCTCTATCACGTCGTCCGGAAACTCTTGATCCTGTACGGTCCTCGTTAACGAGCTTGACCAATCACCACGGAGTGCGAGACCGTACCTTGAATAGCGCATAGAGGTCCAGATCAGATGCTATCGCTAGCTTCGCCTCCGAGTTCTGGATATCGGTCCGGTGAGCTAAGAAGTCCCAAGGAGCAGGATGTGTCTTACCTCCAGTATGTAGTCCAACGCCGCATTCACAGGGTCATAGGGCTACATTCAGCAGTCAGCATCTGTTTGTCTACATACCCAGATGATACACGCTTACCTTCGCGCCACCAGTTTGCATGACGAAATCCTCACTTCCGCTGGAGGATCCTGAGCTCGCTAGGACGCCCTGGTCAGACAGCGACCCGTCCTGGTCCGGCGGCGGCAGCTCGTGCGGACCCGCAGCAGCCTCAAACCGCTGCGGCAGGAGCCAGAAGCGACGCTTCGCCTTGTAGTAGTGGAAGAAGATACACTGGTCCGCCTTGTCCGGCACTCCCGGCGCCGCCTGCGGGACGCGCACGCTGGCGGGGTACTGGGAGCCGAACGTCGGCGACGGGGCCGCAAACGGATCCGTCGCCGTCCCGTAGCTCGAGACGGACGCAGAGGACCTCGAGGAGAGCGAGGACCGCGTCGGGGACGAGCCCTGCGGCATGTACGGCACCGCGGCCGGGGACGCGAAGCTGGACGCGGGCGAGTGCGAGTGCGCGCGCGCGGGCGGCGGGCCCGTCCTGTGCCAGACGCCCGGGACGTGGCGCTCTGCGAAGCTGAGGGCCATGTTCGCGGCGCCGAGCGCGCCGAGGTCGCACGCGACGCTCGCCTGGATCCCGCGCTGGTTGCCGTAGAACGCGGCGACGCCCCAGCGGCTCGTCTTCGTCACGCCGCAGACGAAGAGGATGTCCTCGCGCTCGAGGTCGAGCCCGTGCACGCCATTCGCGAGGCGCTCCCAGGCGTCGAGGTGCTCGCGCATGTACGTCACGATGTGCCGCTTCGACTCGATGAACGTCTCCTCGCCCTTCGGGCTGAGCAGCAGGAGCGCGCCCTTGTCCTCCGCGCACTGGAACTGGATGTTCCCGCCCGGGGTAGACGGCGCGAACGGTCTGATGAGGCAGCGATCGGTACGAGTTCGCAAAGTAGAGATCCGCAGAGGGGCACTCACACATTCACCGACATCCCTCCCGAGAACTCGACGTTCTTGATCGAGCGGCTGTACAGCACGGGCTGCGCGATCTTCTCGCGGGGCCCGCTGATGACGAGGTTGGGCGGGTTGAACGGCACATAGTCATCCGGCAGCACCCCGCGCGGCTGGTGCTCCGCCCCTAGTGTGCTCTTACATCGCAGCAGGTGCCGGAACCCACCGTCTCTGATCCACCCTATGTCTGCGATCTCAACCTCCCACTCCCGCCTGTCCGGATCGGGATACCACAGAGGATATCCGTGCCCGTGGTGGAAGAGCTCCTTGGCGTAGATGTCCCAGGCGTGCGTTCCGGCCATGGCGATGGATGTGTGTCGCACAGAGGCCCCGCTAGGAGGGGTATGGCGGGGTAGAGGCGAGAGCAGCGCACCACGCCCCAAGGACATGCAGCTCTTGTCGACAGAACCTTGTACAGCATCGCCTTCCTGCACGTGTCGGAGAAGTCGAACTCGTGCGGTTTGGAAGATATTGCATAGGTCCCGCGAGCAGCGGCCGGAGTCCAGCTCGATCGATATCCGCGGATACGGGGTGGGAACATCCGACGCAGAAGCATGTTCCATCTAACGCCGACATGTTGTGAGCGCCGTGACTGAATGACAGAACCTGCAGAATTATTGGTGGTGCTCACCTCGCAGCGACCAGTGCAGCAGCAGTAGCAGGTCGCACGATGAGTTATGAGGTGCGCAGTCTGTAAGTATCACTTTTGGCGAGTTTCACGCACGTCTCTATAGTCCAAGTTGCAATAACCTGTACTTGGGGAGGGTCCTACGAAACTGGTGACGTGCTCAAGGGGGCACATGACAGGCAGCGCAAGGTAGGGTCCTCGATAGCAGCTGTCTTCGCCGGTATGTTGTAATGCAAGCGTTGCCCTGCGTTGCGTCGTGTAATCTCGATGTTATTGCATGCCGGATAGCGCTGGACATCAGCTTAGGTAGCACTCCTGATGGGAGGGTAATCAGAATGGGCCAACGTGTACATGGCCAAAGAGACAACGTACGCACCGTCTCACACTGCTTCTGCAACGCGCGCGCATACTAGCACTCACCGTCACACAACCCCCCACTGGGCTGCACATCAGGCATACGCACGCACAAACCAAAGACGACGGAAACGAGCTTAGAGCTATATCAGACCACGGCGTATGCGTACTGTGCACAAACCAAAACACGCGGAGACACGAGCAGGCGGGCAGCCACAGCTAGGGTGGGCGGGGCGAGATGCGGTACCGAACACGGGGATGACAATAAGCGGGGGGGCGGGCGGGGACGTGTGCGGGTGGTACGGCCGGGGGAGATGGCGCGGGTACGGGTGAGGTGGTAGAGGGTGAGGACGTAGGGGAGTGAGCGGGAGGAGGTAGGTGGGGAGACAGGAAGAGGGGCAGGATAGCACGGGACGATATCCAATGGGCGGGAGAGGAGAGGATGGGAGGGTGTGTGGCGGAGTACTGTATCCGGTGGAGACAGCAAGTAACGCATGAGAGTTCATGCCGGGGAGTGAGAGGGGCGAGGGCAAGAGAAACACAGAGAAAACGAGAGTCCGGAGATGAAAGAGAAAAGACAGAATGTATATGAAGTCCGTTCCGAGCCAGTGTCCGACGTGCGCATGAAGCAGAAGAGTGATCGTAAGGGTTTGGGCGAGCGAGCGTGGGGTGTAGCGTAGCATACGATGCGGGGGCAGGGCGATCCAGGTAGCAGTGATGGACGATCGGTGTAGAGCATGCAGGAGAATACAATGAGCGCGTGGGTGTGCATGCGTGCGTGCGTGGCGGGCGGTGGAGGACATAGCGGCGACGTATGTCATAAACAGTGGGCGCAAAGGGGCGGAGGGCGGGGCGGGCGGGCGGCCACGGAGGAATCGTACACGAAAAGTGCACGGTCAGCGCTGGGGCGCATCCACAGGGGAACGGAACACCCACTCAGCCGTGTAGTGTTTCTCGCCGCCCTGCAGCTCCTCACGCGGACGAAGCGCGCTTAACAGATCACGCAACAACGCCCCTTGTCCTCCCACCCGTCGTCCGCGTTGCTGCCCCCGCGCCGGTGACCCATGCTGCCGCCGAGCCGGTTGTGCTGGTGCCCGGCGTGTGCGGGGACGCCCTCGCGCATAAGCATGCTCGCGCGCGTCGCCGCCTCAAATACGTCGTCGACGCCCTCGATCTTCAACGCGGAACACTCCTTGTACGCGCGCGCCCCGATCGCCTGCGCTACTCGCTCCGCCTGCTCGGTGGAGACGTATTGCGATGAATTTGGTGACCCTGCGCAATCGCATGGTCAGTGAGAGTGCGACCACGTTGACATACAACAACGTACCCGGGGGTGGCCGCAAATCAGATTTGCACCCTACGAGGATGACCGGGATCGTGGGACCGCAGATCGAGCGCACCTCCTCTATCCACTGCGTACTTGTTTCAGCGTCGCTCGGTCAAAGTACAGCCATGCCGCACTCACCTTGGCTGCTACGTTGTCGAGCGAGTCGGGCGTGTCGATGGCAAAGGCAATGAGGATAACATGCGACTTTGAGTACGACATTGGCCTCAGGCGCTCATACTCTTCCTGACCGCTGCGGGATCAACACCGTCAGCAATCCTGACATCGCAACCGAACAAGGACCCGATGTATCGTGCCCACACTCCCGCCACCGGTGTGTGACCCATGCATAACAAACGCGTAAGGCTGGCAGCGCACTTCACGCTTAGCAGGTGTCCTACCTGCCGACGACGGACACCAGGACAAACCGAAGACGAGCTCTCCAGATGGCAGAAGTCACGACGCGAGGCGTTACGCTTAACATGCTCCACAAAGTGGCAAGTCGCAGCGTGTCTCGTTAGTCCAGACCCCGAGCAGACCGTGGCTAGTCCAGCGTCGGATAACGTTAGACGTAAATGCGTTCATGCACGGCAGTCGTGCAGCCTTCCTGGACTTCCGCCTTCCGCGATGAGCCAAGGTGCGATATCGGAGTGGCACTCTCCGACCTGCTGGACCTGCCCATGGGCGAGAACGAGCAGCAGGAGCGAACAGAAGGTGGACGCGAATTTGATAGACGGAGTCGGGAACGGACGGAGAAAAGGAATTCATAGATCACGCCCGAGTCGCCGCTCGAACGCAATGCCCAAGTCTGGGAGGGAGTGCACCCGGGGCATTGGGTTCGGAAACGGGACAGGAGGGATGTGCTGGCAGTGAGGGACAGTGTGAAAGGAGACTCACGCGGTGTCCCATAGTGCGAGCTGCACGGCCTTGCCGTCTAACCGAATCTCCGCAACATAGTTCTCGAATATCGCTGTCACGGTGGGTTAGGCCGCGATGGGCAGAAGGAAGCGCTACGGCCTGTGACTCACTGGGTTGCTAAAAGTTGAACGCGATTGAAATGAGCACAAAGGACGCGCAGAGAGAGGTTGGACTGACATATTCTTTGGGGAACTCTCCGAGGGCGAACGAGCAGAGCAGGGAAGTCTTTCCGCATGCGCCTGATGGGGAGAAAGCGATGAGTGGGTGTCAAAGAAAGCCGGAGAACGCGCGTACCGTCGCCGACGATGACGAGCTTCCTCCTAATCTGCAGACAAAGTAGGGTGAGCACACCGCATCGAAGAAAGGCTGGGAGCTGCTACGCACGGGGTTCGAGGCGGAACCGGACATGTGCTGGGCAGGGAACGCGTGGGGGCCGGGGGCGATGAGGGATGTGGGCGTGCGGACGCGTAATAAAAAGAAGAAAAGAGGCGAGAGGTGGAGGAGGAAGAGGAAGGAGGAGGAGGAGGGATTGGGTCAGACGGGGACGGAGAAGGCGACAGAAACGGCCACCACTGCGCTGAAATGATTACGTAAGGAGGGCGGGGACACCGCCCGACTGCGCGCGTCATCGATATCGCTCTTTGCCTCCCCTCCTCCTTCTCTTCCGGTCCAGCAGGCGCTGTCTCTCTAATCTCTTCTCATGAATCGACGCTATCCCCGCGTTTGCGCGTTATAATAGAGCACCCGTTCCTCCTGGGCAGCACGTCTACCCTGGAAGTCGTACGTGCCGAGACGTTGCCGCAGTACCGCCTCTCTTCTTGGCCTCCGGACTGGCCCTGTCTCCGGACGCGCTATTAAATTCAGCTCACCACAGCGGCTTCTTCCTTCCTCAACTCTATCTGCCCGCACTAGATGTACGACGGCTAGCGCGGTCATGTCAGTCTTTGGCGCGACTGAGGGTACGTAAATCATGGCACTGCTCCGTTGTAACCGGACATGCAGCCATGACAGCTCGACCTTGATTGTTTTGAACATATATGTACGGGACAGGGCCAGTCGCAACGGCTCTATAGCTCAGTGGTAGAGCATGCGATTGCAGATCGCAGGGTCCCGTGTTCGAACCACGGTGGGGCCTCAGTTTTTGCTGCTCTACTTTATGCCGGCCAAACCAATCGACGCGCGTCTTCCTGTTTAGTGTTTACTGAGGCTGGCAAATCCTCCGCCACTACGAGTGCACGCCCCGCAGCGACATCCAGTTCCTCCAATGAGTGACGAAATCGTTCTGTCGGTGACTTCGGAACCCATCATGTCTAGGCCGACGTGTTCGAGGGATGGGTCGACCTTCCAGACAATATCAATGATGTCCTCGTGGTGTGCAGCCCCGAAAGCTCGCAAGAACTCTCCTTGGCTCGAGTCGTTGGCGATTCGAAGTACTCCTCGTGTTCTTCAGCTTCGAGTTGCGCGTGTAGCCGAATGACGAGGTTCGTCACTCGCTGACCGCGTAGCAGAGACACCAGGCCCGAATGGAGATCCATCAGTTCACACAGATTGTACGCGGCGGACGTTCTCTGAAACACTTACTCGTAGGTCTTCTACTGAACCCTCCATGTGTTTTATGCATATGTCCGATGCGAGAGGGGTCACAGGCACCCCCTTGGAGGGCAACAGCTCGGATATCCCCGGTGCGTGGAAACGTACGCCGTCGTGGTACTCGACGTGCAGTACAACGCGCGAAGGGCGCGCCTGGGCGTGCAGCGTGTGCAGCCGCTCCGCGAATTCGTGGTTCTCTTCGAGTCCCTCACTGCCAACACGTCTGATTGCCACGGAATGTGGTGCATGAGCACGAGGAGAATGTCGTGGTGGAGACGGAGCGGCTTGGAAGACATGGTGGCCAGATGGTGGCTCTGGGCAAGCAGTGTCAGGCTGCGTGGGAGATCGCCGCGGAGGCGCAGACCGAGTGTAGAGCTCACCTCCACTCGTGGAGAGTTGACTTTCTTGACTTCTCACTCACACAGTGATCACCTACAGTATACAAGTGCACTGCATCTGCCGAGTAGCCGGAGTGGTATATACCTCGAATTCGAGTGACTGGAGAGGAAAAAAGCTCGACACGACACCAGTAGGGTTCGAACCTACGCTCTCAGAGAGAAACAGATATTCACCGTAGCGATTCTAATCTGTCGCCTTAACCACTTGGCTATGGTGTCATGTGAGGCGCCTCTTTACCAGCATTTATATCCAGAGCTAACGTTTGATGCTTGTTTGGCCACGTCCATGGCAGCCCGCGTGGCGGCTCTCCGACCTCACGCTCCCTCCACACGTACATGTTCGCCGACTCCCGCAAGGCATTCTGTCGCATGCAATATCCCGGTAAGCAGAGGTTTTCTATGTTATTAGCCATACGCCGTACGCTCTCACACATAGCACGCGCACCGCCATTGGCTCCTGATGTTTAGCTAGCGCTTTTACCATGTCGTGACCGAGCAGATTCTACCTCGCGAACTCGCACCAGTGTTCTGCAGACGTCTAGGCCGTATATGAGCTTCAAGACTCCCGCATCAGACGCCTATGTGAATTTCAACATCGCTGAGAAACGCGTCACTCAATCCGGGTACCCTCTTGGATGTGAGAGGAATTCCTGTGTCAACGCGCTCTCTTTTTCTCTCTCTTTTCTGGCTCGCGAACCTGAGACTCGTCCTGCCTCTGTGCTCGCTGGGGATTCGGGGTCATTACCAGCTCCAACTGCTTCATGACATCTCTGCGTCTGCTCGTGCGTCTATCGATCTCCACACGGGAGTGCACAGCATGCGGCACGATGCTGCGTGCGAACGAGCACGGCCTCCCTGCTCATCTGCACTCTATCTGGCCATCTGACCTGCTGTGCTCGTGCTCGTATATCTGGCTCGCAACTACACCGCTCCAGGACGTCTCCTCTGCCACTCATCTCGACATCTCCGCGCGAGGCTCTGGGTAACTCATGCCGCCCACCCCCAATCCGATCCATGCGGTATACAGCCAGCGGATGTTCGTTACCGGACATGGCTATCCAATCTGGGATGGCGAACCCGAGGACGCGGAGCACGAGATCGAACTTGGGACGGTCGGATATCTCGAGTTCGGCAAGTTCTGGCTGTTGTTTAACGCGATGAAGCCCGAGGACCATTTGTACCAAAAGTATGGGGTACCCCCACACTTCGAGATATTCCAACCTCCGGAGCTTCATATATCGAAATGGCCGAGCATTAAATACCCGGTGATCTCCAGCGAGAGCGTCACCAAGGTGCACATGGAAGCCAGTACGAGTGCCGGTGTACCGGGGTGAGTCTCTCTCGTTCTCAACAATGATCTAAAGCGGTCTGAAGTGCACACACTTCAAGTCTGGAAGCTTTGGCCTCCGGAGGCGTCGGGGTCAAATTTGTTTCGAAGAACAAAGCGGGCGCATTCCTCCTGCTCGACGTCCCCGTCGAGACTGTCCGAATCACGAACAAACGCCGCATCGTGACCCATCTGCGCCAACACTTCCATCACTGGCTCGAGTTCGCCAATCACAACCGCGGCCTCGAGCTCAAGCCGGGCGATCTCTTCTTCGTGAGCGGTACGACCAAGACCACGCGCTGGGCTTGCAGCGCGTTCGAGGGAAACTGCCGGAATAAGGAGGGCTTCCTGAACGCGCAGGTGATGAGCGTCGGGAGCGTCGACATCAAGATGTCGTTCAGCTCCGAGGACGCCGTGCGGAAGGAGTCCAACTACGGCCCGACGAGCCTGGGTCCCCCAGGGGGCGACGCCCACTTCCCCGCGCTCACCCTTGACTCAGGCCCGGCGGCGAGCCTCCCGCGCAACCAATGCGTGTTTATCCACTACTATAAGGCCAGGACGCGCTTCCTGGGGCTTCCGAGGACCTTTCGTGCGGCGGCGGGGCCACACGAGCTGCCTGAGAACGAGGATCCGGATGATTCGAGCCCCACAGACGCCGTTCCGGCGGGGTATCCTTCGTCTGACGAAGACTCAGACGACCAGCCGATCTCGAATGTGGTGAGTACATTGGGCGTATCTGCGTTCTGTAACGTCGCACTCACTTAACCGATGCTAGCACGATCCGGTCGAATACCTGTTGGATTATATCTTTGCTGTAGGCTAACGTCGATTGATTCCCTTGTGGATGTTATACTAATGTCCTACGTAGCGTTCCGACGCAGCCATCGCCATCGCATGCGACTTGGACCTGTATGCTCTTTTCCACGTGGGTGCTTCCTACATATCATCTGCCGGGCTTACTGACCTGCTTGCCATCGTAGGGGCGCGAGTTCCCATACGATATACCCGCCGCTCTTGAGGCAATTCAGCCAGCGGTGGAAGTCGACGAGGACGGAGGTATTTCTTCAGTCCTTTATGGCATGTAACGCCGTCCACTGACCCTCTCTTCGCGTGACGTATCTGGAAGCTGGTACCATTGATGTGAGTCATAGGGTGCTGCACGAATTACAACATGATACCGCCGAATCTGCGTCTTCTCCCGCGGGTCCGGACATACCCCAAATCGGTAGGTGCCGCCGAAGCAATGCTATATGGTCACCGTACTAAGGGATTGTAAGGTAATCTCACACTGGGAGAGGGTCCAGAGCCTACTATAGAAGCCACGGGCAACGCTGCTCAGCAAATAGCTCAGGTTCAGTCCTCCCCGGCAGCTCAACATGGGGTAGAAGACGACTTCCCGATGGGTCCTCCTCACATTTCCCCGGATGAACCCGAACAGACCGTTCAGCCAGAACCCAACCCCATGACAGAATCTCTGGTCAGTGAACCGAGGCTCGAGCCCCCGGATGCCCCGCCGCCCGTAGCACCCGGAGACGATGACGACGACGATGAATATGAAGGGCTCACGGAGGAAGAAGCTCGCCTAAGGCGGGAGCAGAAGCTGCCCGTCCTACAGTGGCAACCTGCCGCCGCCGGGCACACAGGCGCAGTGACGGCGCTCACATACTCCCATGACAGCAAGCTAGTCGCCACTGGCTCGGATGACACATCCATCGTCATCTGGGACGCGTCGAACCAGACCATCGTCCGCAAGTGGGACGCACACACCGATGTTGTCTGGGCCCTCGCATTCTCTCCCGACGACCAGCGACTCGCGTCGGCGGGCGCGGACAGCAACGTCATGGTTTGGTCCGTCGAGACGGGCGAGTGCCTTGCGACGCTGCACGGACACGAGGAGACGATCCACGCGATGGCGTGGTCTGCCGACGGGAAGTGGATCGCGTCGGGCTCGGACGACATGAGCGTGCGCCTCTGGGACGCAGACACGCTCGAGCAAAAGACCGTCTTCGAGGGCCACGAGGCGATGGTCACCTTCGTGCGCTTCTCGCACGACGGCCGCTGGCTCGCGTCGGGCGGCGCGGACTACTGCACGCGCCTCTGGGACGTCGAGGCGGGCACGCTGCACGCGGTGCTGCGCGGGCACAAGGGCATGGTCTGGCACGCGGACTTCGACGCGGACAACCGGCGCATCGTGACGTGCTCGGACGACGCGAGCGCGCGCGTGTGGAGCGTCGAGACCGGCCAGATGCTCGTCACGATCCACGAGCACCAGGGCCCGGTGTGGAACGTCGCGTTCAGCAAGGACGGCACGCGCGTGCTCACCGCGTCGAGCGACTCGACGATGAAGCTGTGCGACTCGTTCACGGGCGAGCGCAAGCAAGCGCTCACCGGGCACGAGAGCATGATCAACACCGCGGTCTTCTCCCCCGATGGCAAGTACGTCGCATCCGCGTCGTCCGACAATACCGTTCGCCTGTGGCGCGCTGCCGACGGATCCCCGCTCGCAACGTTCAACGAGCACGAAGATAAAGTGACGCTTGTGATGTTCGGACCCGACGGCAACACGCTGGCGTCAGGTTCGGATGATGGCACCGTTCGTATCCGGCTCGTGAAGGAGTGGGATCCTGATCGCGCTGAGGAAGATGAGGACGATGGCGACAACCCTGAAGGGGTTGAGAAAGACGATGAGAAGCCAGTCGAGGACGTCAAGGGGAAGAAGGTCGCAGTGTAGGTGTACTGAACCTCCTGTACAATATGTCGAAGATCATCATCATGTACGCGCTGGACGGTTATGCATACTTCTTGTCTTATTTCGGCGGCATCTGAACGGGCCTTGATATGAATGAAGTGTTCGAAGAGCATAACTCGACGAGATCTCGAGCTCAGCAAAAAGTGTTGACAGTGACGAGATTCGAACTCGCGCGGGAAACCCATCACGGTGATAGTCAGAAAGACCTAAACGTGACGCCGTAACCACTTGGCTACACTGCCATAAAGGCATTTTCTTGTTGTTACCTCTAGAGGCTAAGGTCATTACCCGGTCTCTAACAAGCTCGAGCCTTCACCATCCCAGCCCTGGCTTCTTCGCGAACCACCACCTCCCTGTCATCCTGGGCCATCCAGCCAGCCCCGTATACGGACAATCAAAGCATACGCACGTGGAGCTGTTCGCTACACGCGCCGGCGCTGACGCAGGTATCATCGGGCCAGCGTCACCGCCCCGGATCGCTCACACGAATGGTCATGATGCACATCCCGGACCGTTCCCTCGCGATCCCCATGCACGACTTGCATCAGAAAGGGAAGAATTGGACTGCGTCGTTCCTTCCGTACCTCAGCACAATGCGTAGGCAGGTATAGAGAATTGACCGAACATCCTATCCCGGCTTCAGGTGAGTGCGCTCTATAGCTACCGGCGTGACTGGGTACTTCGGCAATGATATCATGGAACGAGTGCAATAGGCATTCTGGACCATATACTCTGCGCTGAAATCTCGCCGTTCATTCCCCTTGTCCCAGCTAGAAGGTGCTTTGAGCTACTTGATGGACATATGACCCTGTTCCTTCTTGCGTCTCATGCCGCCGGCTGGGCCGACGGTGAATGTACCGCACGAAGTCTCCAGTCCCTCGCCGAGCTTCTATACAAGAATCCGCATGGCCCAATAGCTCACATGTGCACGTCTAGTTCGCGAATCTCCGCTCGCGTTCTTCTCTTCTCTAGCACTCTTGCCATGTGCCTGGCAACTAGGCATCCGGATACGCTGGAGCCGGGCTCGCCTGCGGCTCCGACAGTCGGTCTGGGTGCGTACACCTGCTGCTCGAAGCCGTGCACAGCGCGCCGCTCCCATGCACCTGGTCCGTCATATGCGACATCCGGCGGAGATGGTTCGGGTGCGGAGCGGCCACTTGGATACGCTTCGGAAAACTCCTAGTGGGTTGCCCCGACGTTTCCGCCGGCGGTTCTCCCTGCGCGGTATTTAACTCACCCCATTCGTTCTAGGTGGGGCCTCTCGAGCACTTATAGGGCCTCGCCGAAGACCTGGTGCCCCCGAGCCGCACGTCCAACATGAGTCTCAAGTCTCTACTCGCATCGCTCTTGCTTGTCTCCGCTGCCTTTGCGCAGTTGACCGGACACGTTGGACCCACTACGTCGCTGTCGGAGAAGCAGAGCACCATCTGCAACGTCCTCGACTATGGAGGTACCATCGGCTCAGACGACATCGGCCCTGCCATTAACAACGCGTTCAACGTAAGTATCCGTTTGCGACGTCGTTCTATGCTATTCACGCCGCCCTCGACAGAACTGCGTGACGAAGCACTCTGGTTCGACGCTCTACGTTCCTGCTGGTATGATGACAAGCACGGCTTATATACCTGACCTTCGAAGCTAATACATGCGCCCATTGCTGTTAGGCAACTACAACATGAAGACTTGGGTCACTTTGAACCACGGCACCAAGTGGGCTTTCCGCCTGGACGGGCTAATCACTCGTGCTGGTATGTCTACACTTTGAGCGATATACAATAGTATGATGTTACTAATTGATCACTCGACTTCTCGTAGCTACGACCGGCGGCAACATGATCGCGATTCAGAACGCGAACGACTTTGAATTCTACTCCGCCAACAGCGCCGGCGGTATCCAAGGCCTTGGATACCAGTGCCGCAACGCCGGGTAAATTGCCTTCTCCGAGTCATTGATGCGGTCACGGACTGATATTCTTGCACGATAGACCGCGCCTCATTCGCATGGTCACGTCGACTAACTGGTCCGTCCATGACCTCATTCTCGTCGACTGTGAGTGCGACCTCAGCCCCTTGGGCGTATGATGTCGTTGACATAGGCGACGCCAGCGCCCGAGTTCCATCTCGTCATCCAGGCGGGTTCAAACGGAGAGGTGTACAACATGGCAATCCGCGGTACGTACTTTTGCGAAGCTCACGCTCTCGCAGGAGATGGCTGACATTTTGGTTGCAGGTGCAAACATGGGTGGCTCCGACGGCGTCGACGTCTGGGGTACGAACCACTGGATCCATGACGTCGAGGTGACTAACCGCGACGAGTGCGTCACTGTCAAGGTATGTTTTTGCGCGCCATCGAGCGAATGATTTATGTTGAGTCATGTTCCAGTCCCCGGCCAACAACATCCTCATCGAGCGCAGTGAGTTATGCTCGTCTACCACCAACGCGTAAGGATGCTGAGTATAGCGTAGTCTGGTGCAACCAGTCTGGAGGTAGCGCTATTGGCAGTCTTTCCGACGGCACGGCCATCGAGGATATTCTCTACCGGTAAAAACATCCCAGCCCATCACCTGTGTACGAACGCTGATGACAATGATGGGCGTGCAGGAACGTCTACACCAACGGCGGTAACCAGGCGTTCATGATCAAGAGCAACCTGGGCTCCGGCTACGTTCGCAACGTGCTCTTCCAGAACTTCATCTCCCGCGGCGTCGCGTACGGCCTGAACATCAACCAGTTCTGGTCCTCCCAGTCCCCCGGCACGGGGGCGGGTGTCCAGCTCTCCAACATCACCTTCCAGGTGCGCTCCCTCCCGATCTCATCCTCCCCTCTCCCATCAACCTAACCTCTTCGGATCCGAACAGAACTGGAACGGCAACGTCGTGGACGGCGTGAAGCGGCCCCCGATCCAGCTCATCTGCGCGGACGGCGCGCCGTGCTTCGACATCAACCTGCAGAACGTGAACATGTGGTCGCAGACGGACAAGGCGATCGTCAAGTGCGAGAGCGCGTACGGCTCCGGCGTGTCGTGCATCCGCAGCGGCTCGTCGCACACGAGCTACGCGGTCGTCACCCAGTCCGCGACGCGCCCGCCCGGGTACACGACCCCGACGACGATGGCCGGCGACCTCTCCGACGGTTTCGCGACGAACGCGGCGATTCCGACTCCGTGAGTGTCCTTGTGCCCGCGTACGTGTAGTGCCAGAACGTGTGAGCTGATGGTGTGGGTTTCAGGACGATCCCGACGTCGTTCTTCCCGGGCTTGGCTCAGATCAGCCCCCTTGCGAAGAACCGGTGAGGGCTCAGTGGGGATCTCGCACGAAAGGGTTGCGGCTTCTCTCGGAGAATCAGTGTATGATACCTCGCGTACATCGCGCTCGAATGACCCAGCCATTGCTTTCGTTCCTGCGTTGGTCGCGTAAGAGAAAACCGTTGAGCAATCATATCAACATCCGATGAAACGAAAGACTCTACCGCCTCAAAGTACGCTGGGTGAGAATATTGCATTGACACTTATATATGCAGCACTGGTCCTCATGTGCGGTCGCGTGCAAGCCTCATGAGCGCTTCCTCTTCTTGTCACTGTTCCTATTGTCAACACCACGAGCGAAAGTATACGCTGTCGCGACAATGCCCTCGAAGCTCCCATGAAAACCCAAAGCGTGCAACGGAGCGGCTATTGTTCACAGGCCCCAAGTCACAGCGACTCCCTCGTGCAGGCCTCGACGAGGATATCACGCTCGATGACGCGGTAGTCCATCAACGCGAGCGCGATGAGGTGGAGGAAGATGGGAAGCTCGGGGCTGAGGAGGACGAATCGTTAGATGAGGTCAAAGTAGTATAAGAAGGCCTTCTCGAGCGTTTGCCGGTGTCTGTTGCACATTTATAAAGGATCGGGGAGAATGACGGCCGTGTCGTGGGCTCCTTTACACGATGCGAACTCGCCATCGACGTAAGCATGGACCAAAGGCGACTGGATCGTATTGACGACGTCGTAGGTCCGTAGCCTGACGCGTCACTGTGATGTCCGTATGCTCGCAAGGGCCGACTGGCAGCCTGAGTCCACCCACGAGACGCTCGTCGCACTCGAGGAGTTCCTCACAGAAGTCGATCCAGAGAAGATCCAGACTGGTTAGGCGAGCGACGACTGGGACCAGGAGAGGTGCGCCCGCAAGCACTCGATAGAGGTCGAGGCCATCGTCGGAGGTCCCATCCTGGAGGAACATCAGTGTGCCCATACCACGTTCATGTGAGCCACGGGTATGTCTCAAAGTGCGCAGGCGTGCTTACTACAGACTTCCGCCGATGTCATTGGCGGGGCGAAGTTGGTCTTGTGCGCAGTATCATACGGAAGAGCACCTTGACATTTGCGTTGACATCGGTGTAAACGCATAGAGGGACCGCGTCGCGCAGCCTGCCAAAAATACTGCGTATCTGGGAGTTGTTGAAGGCTGACATAGGGTTTTATGAGGCGGATTGTGTCGCTGAGACGAGTCAGTGTGACACAGTGAAATGTTGGGGATCCTACTACTAAGTTGCGGCACCTTCAACCCTCCGGTGTTCTGCAAAGACTCGGAGATGTTCCGTTAAAACATGCAGATGACGATATTTCATCCCGCGAAGCATAATGTCCCAGGTCGAGGAAAGATTGTCAATGTAGCTTCAGCGGCGTGTTGTGTGCGGAAGAAGAGAATCAAGCCTCGCGCCTCTTCTGCCTGCGGAGGCTTAGTCAGCACCAAATCTGGACAGCGCTCGCCGCGGCCGAGCACTCGTCCTCCAACGTGTCTGACCGTGACCAAACGAATCGAGTTAGCCCAGTCGAGATATAGAGTGCAGCAAATCCTGGGAACCTATGCATCTCGGTGAGCGCATATACTGTAGAGATCATGCGCGACATACACTCATCGGCACCGGTCCATCATTCGGACATACTACTCAACTTAGAAGCAATGTGCATCTCGGACTATGTACTCTCCACTTGCGGCGAGAAGCAACGTCCTTCGCAGTACACCATACCCGGGCTCCTTTGACATACGCAGCACAATTCCCTGCTGCGCTGTGGGATACTGCGCCCAGTGCATACTCTCCGATAGGACTTCGACAGCTTGACTTGTCAACTGGCCTCAGACCCCGGCGAGTGATGACCGCATAGTTTTGATAGATACGTTAGAGGTAAGCATCCGTGCTCATCTCCTGGAATACTGTGGCATGAGTGCGACGCGCAGCGGAGAAACTAAAGAGACGCTTCATCTCGCATAAATAGAGGGCGGAGCCTTCGTCTCGCAGCAATAGCATCCATTCTCGTCATGACTACTACTCTGCTCACCCTCGTCCTGCTCGCCGCGTCTCACATTACCAGTTGTGTGTTCGCTCAACTAGACCACGGAGACCCCAAGGTTAGTTCAGTTCATTTGTCTCCGAGATGTAAGCCTCAAATCCAGCCACAGAGTGCAGGAAACGCCTCAAACGTTGCATGGGGACCTTGTGACCCGTCCGTCGTCTCCAATCCTGCCTTGACCTGCAGCTTCCTCGACATCCCCTTGGACTACCATGACCCATCTGTCGGACGTGGAAGACTGGCCCTCGCCAAAGTCAATGCAACGGGAGAGCGTCGCGGGACTATCTTCCTCAACCCAGGTACACATATGCGGCCTGTATATTTCATGCTCGTCTTGACTGACCTCGTTGTATAGGAGGGCCGGGAGGCTCCGGCTTATCCACACTGGATCCCATCACTAGCGCCCTCCTAACAAGCGTTACGGGTGGCCTCTACGACATCGTCAGCTGGGATCCGCGCGGCGTCGGTAGTCTTACTATGTAAGTCGCTTCGTCCTCCGCTCGGCCTTCTGTGAAGTCCCCCAACACGATACCGCCCAGCCCCGGAGAAATATTCTGTTTCGACAGCCCCGACGAGTACAATGCGTTCTGGAACGGCACGATCGAGCTCACTGGCATCGAGATGACCGGCAACTTCTCCGACCCCGAGGACGTGAACGCGCTCCTCGCCCAGGCGCCGATCATGCAAGACAAATATGACGAGCTTGGACGACGTTGCCTCCGGCATCCGAGCGGGAAGTTCCTGCGGTACGTCGGGACTGCGGCGACGGCGCGCGATATTGTTGCTCTCGCAGACGCGCTGGACGGCCCCGGGAGCCCGGTGAACTACATCGGTACATCATACGGGACCTTGCTGGGCTCTTGGCTCATCAACAGTGAGTGTTCTCCTCGTTTTAGCTGAGATTTCTCCTGAATCATCTTGTTACCAGTGTTCCCTGAGGTGAGAGTCCATGCGAAGACGTCCTGTTGCAGACTACACTGATACAATTTTGGCTGCACAGCGCGTCGGCCGAGTGATCCTCGATGGTATCGTCGACCCGGTGCTGCTTGCAACAGAAGAGACAGCCCCGGTGAGTGCGCGTTCACAGTCCTACATGTTCGCTCAATACTGACTTTGTCTTTTCCCCGGACAGGTATGGGCGTTCCATGAGCTCGCGGACGCTGACAAGGTGTACGAAGGGTTCCTCACCGGCTGCGCACTCGCCGGTCCCCAAGGCTGTCCAATTGCCGCCGCCGCAGGACAGTCCGCAGCGGACGTCGACGCGACGATCCAGGCGCTCCTCAAGCAGGCCCACGACGCTGCGCGCGCAAACGCCTCCGTTCCGGTCACGTCGGAGAGCATTCGCAGTGCGTGGCACCGTTCTCCCTTCAATGTCCCCTGAAGAATGTGGCGTTGACTGACGGATCTTCTCGCAGTCGCCCTTCTGTCGGTGATGTACGACCCTTCGCAGGCAGCGAGCTTTGCGAACACGACCTGGCCCGAGCTCGTGGCCGGGGCGCAGGCGGAGTCAAGGACCCACTCTCAGCTCGCCTCGCGACGCAAGCGGTCTGCGGGACCACAGTTCGTCCCTCCTACACCCCTACAGTTCTTAGGACCAAAGATCACTCATCTGCGCCGACAGCGTCCGCCGGGACAACGCGAACCTCCAGAACGAGACGCGCTCGTATTCGGACGTGGCTATCCTCTGCGGCGACAGCGTCGACCTGCGCGGGACGTACATGTCCGAAGTATTCGAGGACATCATCTCAGCGTCGCGGAACACGTCGAAGATGTGTAAGTCCCTCCCTTCCATCGCATACGCTGATCATGGAAATGGACCCTCGTCACGCAGTCAGCGTGGCGTGGCCAGCCGGGTTCTACTCGTGCCCATTCTGGCCTGTACGCGCCGTGGAGAGGTACAAGGGCCCGTTCAACAAGACCCTCGCGAATAAGATCATGGTTGTCAGCAACACGGTTAGTGCTATTGGTCTGGAACTATCGCAGTTGGCTGACTCTGTGCAGTTCGACCCTGTGACGCCCTTGGCGGGAGCCCAGGCGGTAGCGGCTCTCCTTGGGGACAATGCAAGGCTTGTTCAACAACACGCGTTCGGGGTGCGTTTCGCGAGACTACGAGCACTAACGAGTGCACTTGTTGACTTTGCGTCCCATCCCCAGCACACGTCGGTCTCCGAGCCGTCTGAGTGTCTCAATACGGTCATGCTCGCCTACTTCACGAACGGCACGGTGAGTCTCATCATTACCTCCATGCTATCAAAAATGCCGGCGACTGAACCATTCCCCGATGGGTGCGTAGTTGCCGGACGACAATGGTACGCTGTGCGAGGCGGATGCCGACTTCGAGATCTTCCCGGGGGTGAACACGCAGGCAATCCTGGCGGCGATGGCTTCTCAGGACAGCGAGTAAGCAGGAGTGCTTCGGTGGGCATGGTAGGCATCGCATGTTCTAGGATGTGTTGTAGAGGCTCTGCTCGGTATGTCTTTTGATCCCATCGCTATCCGACGGTGAGCCTCTATGTGCCTAGGTTGACACCTGCTCAGTACCGCTCGCTTGCGCATACAATCGCAGATTTTCAATTTTGTTTTCTCGAACGAGTACTCAATACACGAGCGCGCGGTCATTCCTGTTCATAGATCTCGAGCCCAGCAAACCACTTATACAGTGTCGTCTGAGAACGTTGTGATGTTACATGCGTTCCCTCATACGCGCAGATTGAGCTCGACAATGCGTTCTTCCGTATCTCGCCGAGCCTTGATCTCGTAGCCGCCGTCGTTGCCGCTTACTGCATACAACAAAAGTCAGGTACAGGACGCCGCCGCACAAACAGATTCGAGCACTCACAGACTACCCCGCCCGGCACGAAGACGTTCGTTCCCTCGTCGTCATCGATGAATGCCTCGAGCATCGCCTCCCGGTCCGTCCCCGTGGCCAGGATCGAGTCGAGAGCGTGCTTCGAGAAGAGGCATATCGTCCCGGAGTCGACGCTAAACGAGGCCACGACTTTCCAGTCGGCGTCAGGATCCGCGGGCGGGGATTGGACGCTGGCGCGGGAAGGGAGTGCGTCGTAGTCCACCGCGCCGTCGCGCACCCAGACAAAGCGGATGAGCTTGGGCTCGTCTTCCATCCCGTCCTCATCCTCGTCCGCCTCCGCAGGATTCACGGATGCCAGCCAGACGCCGGGCTTCGCGCCAGCTATCTCAGCTTCGAACTCGTCATCCTCGCCCTTCGAAGTGCCCAAGTCGCCTCCGACGAAAGCGCCGTCTGGGCCCACCTGTTGCCATGGCTATGTCAACGCATGCTGGCCAGGCTGCCTGGTATGAAAGTGCGTACCTCCACGAGTGGTGCCTTACTCTTGTTGAGCGCGCGAATCCACTTACTCGTCCTCTTGTACCAGTCGTCGTACGATAGAATCGGTTTCCCAGCCGCCGCGTCCCCTGGAAGTGCCTGAACTGGAGCGGTACCAGCCGCCTGTTCAACCCTCTGCGGCGTATTCTTCATGGTCTTCTTATCTACAGGAAGTACCGCGGCGCCGACCCAAGCGCATGCGACGGTCCTGACGGCGATCGGCGAACGAGCATCCTCGTACTGCCTATTCTCGCCCGACAGGTCGAGCGCGTACTCGCTGTTCATGCCGTGGAACTCCACGCAAAGCAGCCACGAAGGCGTCCCCTCCGGAGAAGTCTCCAGCCCCCACGCGAGTCCGAGCTTCTGCGTCGCGTATTTGTTGACCTTGCGGCGCTTCCCGGACGGCGGAGAGGTAGGGTCCGGGCGTGGCTCCGTCGACGACTGGACAAAGCGCCCGAGGAGCGCTCGAGCCTCGTCAAGGGTGATATTCTTGCCCGGGACGAGATGCGCGTCGCGTGGGACGAGATCTGCTTCGCGCTCAAGGGCGCAGACCCGCGTAACGTTCAGGCCAAAATCTTCGACGGGGATGAAGAACGCGCGCGAGATAGTGTCCGGTTCCTTCGCAGACGGCACGATACGGAGGCCGCTGGCTGGTACGTGCAAGGTCGGGATCTTCTTGTAGTACTGTTCGCGAAGCGCTGGAGCAGCCTCCGGATTATTGTTGAACCCAGGCGGGGGAGTCGGCTCGACCCAGTGGTCTGGCGTCTTGCACCACGGAGGTAGCGTGCGCTCCCAGAGTTTGAAGTACCGCGCCGGTGATTGGGAGGAGACGCTCTTGTTGTCCTCGTCGTTGCGCACATACGGCACGACGCGTTCATTGACCAGTTCCTCCAGAATTTCCGCGATCGGTCGCGCGCCGAGCGACTCGAAGGGGACGGTGCCCGTCTTGAGCACAACATCGAACTTCAGGGAGGGTACGAAGGGGTGGCGATATTTATGATTCGCACGGACCCGGAAGCGTTGGGCGACACGTTCAAATGCTTCGGACGGCCCGCATTCCACGCTCTCGGACGGCCAGACCTCCGTCACGGGCCATACCTTGTGCTCGGCGGTGATGTCGCGGAACTCCAGCGTGATGCGTGCCGCGTCCTCGGGCACGCGCTCGGTATGCCACCAACGGACCTCAGTATCCCGGATGTCCGCTTCTCGAAGCTGGTCCGAATGAGCGCGAAGAACGCTCATGGCAAGGGCTCTGAGCTCCGGATCACCGCTGCGCTCCGGAGATGTCGTACAAGTACGGAGGGCCAACTCGAGTGCCCGTGCGCCCTGGAGAAGAGGATCACATTGAGATCGCGCGTGCGACCGACCGTGGAAGCCGTCTCACCTCTGTCTCGGAGAGCGCAGTGGTCCAAACTAGCCCGTCTTTGATGTGCGTGAGCAGCCGCGCGATGTCCTATGCACGGTTCAACTGACGGAAGTGTCGACTGAATATGCAAGCATACCTCGTTGGATTTGTCGCTTGCCGCGGCCTCGTTCAGCTCCCGAGCTAGCCGGGCAGCTATAGTTTCTTGTTCCCCATCGGTGCTTTCTAACATAGCGGTGCGGTGTTACCTGCTGGGGAACGACTCCGTTATAGCTCCGCGGAGCGTAATCAAGGACGAGTTGCGTCTTTTGACCTCTCACCGGAGTGGCCGCGGTGAAGAGCAAGCTCGAACCTAGAGATCTCGGTCAAAACGCAAGCAAAAAGAGACCTTGATGCGCTTACATAAGTATGAACGATGCTCCGGCGAAGCAAGGTGGTATAAATAGCCTAAAAGACAGAGTCTAGATGAGGGGGAGGGTGCAGCATCAAGTTCGCGCTGATCCACGCCGAGAACCCCGAGATCGACGAGCAGCGCCTGACCATGTCGTGTACGGTCTACAGCAAGATCATTCGCTGGTCCCATGCATTGCAGGCCCGGACATCATCGATGGAGTGTGTTGCATCTGTCGTGGCTGGTTACTACGATGCTGATGCAGCTCCTAGAACTGTGTGCTTGGTCCTGGATTCCACATTATGCAGTGATAGGAGCAACGATGTCTGTAACGTACTCTGACATGAGCGATCATACGCCGGCGATGTATCCTCAAATAACCCATGTTGCCCCCTTTTCGTACCGGCAGAGAAGACGCCACGGATGATTACTCGGTGTTCTCAGAGCTCATCGCCGCCAGGATTGCTTCGGTAGTCACGCCCGGGAAGACCTCGAAGTCCGCATCCACCTCGCACACCGTTCCGTTGTCTTCCGGGAGCTATGCGTGATGCGTCGCCCGCAAGTCAGCATCTGCTTCAAAGCCGTGAAGAGCCTCGTCGAAGCTTACCGTGCCATTCGTGAGGTACAGGAACATGGCCACGTTGAGGCACTGTGATGGCTCAACGACGGACGTATGCTATTAGGCTGGTCAGAAGGGACAACTATCTGAACCTTGATGCTGAGCTCACCCCGAACGCATGCTGCTGTATCAGCCTAGCGTTATCCCCCAGTAACGCCTCTACGGCCTCTGCCTCAGGGAGAGGCGTGAGCGGATCGAACTGCACCATAGTCAGCCGCACCCCTCGCTAGGCAGATGAACGTCACACACCGTGTTGCTGACGACCAGAACCTTGTTCGCGAGCGTCTTGTTGAACGGTCCCTCGTACCGCTCCACGGCGCGCACGGGCCAGAACGGGCACGTGTAGAACGCCTGCGGCCAGACCGCGCTGACTACGTTTCCCGCACGCGGAGTCAGAGCGGGCGGAGCGAAGCGAGCGAGGCACGTACACATTGCGGAGGTATTACGCGAGGCGGAGACGATAGCCTCAAAGACGTCCGTCATGGTCGTACCGCGCGGGTCGGCGCTGTCTCCGCAGAGGATCGCCTCTTCGGTGTATGACCGTGTCTGGTTCTCTTGGTTGGTGCTTCCCCTACTGGAGTATTGAGCGCTAGGGCGGAGAGACCATCATAGACATACTGACCGGCGGCGATCGAGAGACAAACTTCGTGAAGCGAGCGCAGATTGGGCACCGGTCTCAGCTTGCACGCCGGCCACTAACTCGGGCCACGTAGCGTTCGCGAAGCTTGACCACTGCGAAGGGCTTGACATCAAAGCGAACAACGCCTCTACTCGCGCAAAATCTCGTTCAGCACGCATTCTGCGCATGAAAGGTATGCACTACGTACCACGGATGCTCGCCGACGTGACCGGTACAGAGGCGTTCGCGCGCGCGGCGTCGTGCGCCCGCGTGAGGAGCGTCTGAATCGTCGCATTGACGTCCGCCGGGGATTGTCCGGCCTCGGTGGCGATTGCGCAGCCCTGAGGGCCTGCGAGCGCACAGCCGGTGAAGAACCCTTCGAAGACTTTGTCGGCGTCGGCGAGCTGGTGGAACGCCCACATCTGTTGAGACATTGTCCACGTTCAAGTAAGTGCGAATCCGAGGAGCGAAGCAGAGCGCGCGCGTACAAATGGTGTTTCCTGAGTAGCTAGGAGAGTCGGGTCGATGATACCATCGAGAATGACACGTCCGACGCGCTGAGTAGGTTGTGATGCGTAAGTACAGGATGAACAACAGCGCTACGGCCAGCCTACCTCAGGGAACACTGTCAAAAGAGACTGTTTAGCAAAACGATATAACGAGGCTGAAGAAAGTCTCACTGTTAATCAACCACTGACCCAACAGCGAGCCGTACAAGGATCCAAAGAAGTTGATCGGGCTGCCAGGCCCATCGATCGCGTCCGCAAGAGAAGCGATATCGCGCGCCGTCGCGGCCGTACCGACGTACCGCAAGAACTTCCCACTCGGGTGCCGCTGGCAGCGACGCCCGAGCTCCTCATACTTCGCCTGCATGACCGGCGCCTGCGCGAGAAGTGCGCGCACATCGTCCGGGTCGGAGAAGTTGCTCGTCATCTCGATCCCAGTGAGCTCGATGGTGTCGTTCCAGAACGCATCGTATTCATCGGGGCTGTCGAAGCAGAAGATGTCTCCGGGACTGCGTAGAAAGCGTAAGCGACAAGGTGTAGGACGCCGCATCTGTGCGTTTCGGCTTACCTGGTGAGCGGGCCGACGCCGCGTGGATCCCAGCTGACGATGTCATAGAGCCCGCCCGACAGGCTGCTGAGGACGCCGCTCATCGCGTTCAAAGTTGCTAGCCCCGAGCCACCGGGACCACCTGAGTAACGATGTGAGTTGATGCTAACGCTCGTTGAACCACAGTATCAGGATAGCGACGGGTAACCCGCAGGTGAATGAGGGCTACCCTACCTGGCCCGCGGCTTTACCACACCCGCGAACCCGTACCACGGATGCGTGGGTACGAGTAATACTCGGGTAAAGTCAGTGTCATTGACACGTGAGGGCACGCCAAAGGAGGCATATGCTCGTGTGCTCGTGTTTCGAGGGTGATGAACGTCGCACAGCGCGTTGCGTCGACTCGAGAGCTACCGAAGAGGCGTGACGCACAATGACACGGCGCACATCGAGCGTCGAACTGCTCGGAGTAGACCCAAACTGGGTAACGGTTCCTCCAGTGTTATGTGCGCTTCAGCTCACCGGGATTGAGGAAGACGGTTCCGCGGCGGTCTCCGGTGGCACTAAGCTTTGCAAGAGCAAGCTTGGCGTATCCCACGGATGGATCGTGGTAGTCCAAAGGTACCTCAAAAAAGCTACAGTTCAACGCAGAGTTGGTGATGACGGAGGCATCGCAAGGACCCCATTCAATGCTAGAGGCATTCCTCGAATGCTGCAACTGAATATGAGCAATCATACGCAGAACAAGAATGACAAGCCTGAGGCTAACCTGGAAGGATTGATAGCTCGTAGCCGCGAGCACAACATTAGTGAGAGGTAGTGTTGTGAGAAGGAAGAGTGGTAGGAGAGAGACCATAACGAGATGGGAAGAATGCGCAGTTGGCAGATGATGCCATGCTTTTTATCGACCATTCCTACTGCTATGTCCGGAGTCTCGGTGTTGTAAGAACCTAGGAGCGCGTATTTTACCACCGGAGGGGTCTACGCAGTCGGATCACAAATCGGCTGTACTTTTGGCAGGTCAGAGCTGCGAAACGGTGATGGGAGAGGACATATCCGAGCCGGTCAAGGGGACTGTGCCTCCGGGCGACCGGAGCGTTAAGGTCTGCAAATAGTGGAGAGCCGTAAGATACCCGCGAGCTATCCCTTGACCACCCTGAACGACTATTCAGTGAGAGAGCGTAAGTACTTTCAGGAGCGGGGGAGTGGTCTAAGAGCAAGCATAGAGACAGAGAGAGAAGCAGTCGAGAGTCGGATACGTTCAAGCCATGAGAATAGGCGCCCAACACCACGTGGCATGGACGCCCACGTGGAGCTGTGTGGCCGCGGCGTCGCGACAGACTCGGACTCCATCCTTCACCGTGAGTATGTGCTAAGGCTGGCACCTAGAGCAAACCTCATCGGCCGTCACCTAAACGCCTCCTCGAATTCTGTTCAAACATCTCTCATGAGAAAGCTGGAGGAATTTGTTGGTAGCGAATAATATGGTTTTGAGGTCGACCACGTTTTCATCCGCCGGTCGGAGTGTTCACACCGACTCCCTGAGACTTGAGTGGATGCGCTGAGTCCCCTTCTTGAACCCGCCACTGGTTGCGACCAAGGGCTCGGCTCAGGTAACTCTAGTCATTACCCTCTTTTGTCTACACCAACGCCTTACTGATACACCTCTGCCACCTGATCCGATCCCAACAACCCGCCGACACAGACCAAGTAACCTTCTGCGGGCTCAGTGCTTGGCGTGCGAACGCTCCCCCAACGCACCCGCAGGGGACGTCGGCGCGAAGGTTCGTGCGTTTCTACAGACTGGGGTCGCGCGCGGTACTGCCCGCCAGAACGCCTCCGTCCCGGTTCCAGAAATCGGCAGCAAGCATACTAATGTCTGTACCACGATAGCCTGAGCAAGACGAAAGAAGTCATGGGGCACACATTGCGGTTTTTCACCTATCCCACAGTCGAGAGCGTCTCGTTATCTCTACCTTCGACTATCAACTTGGGCCCAAAGCCTTGCATTCCTCGGCCGAAACGTGCCGAGAAGAGCAGACCATAACGTATCACGCACTCAAAACACCATATTGCGTATTCCGCGCCGAAGATGACTGCTAATCAGGTATTGAGTTAGTATGTATGTGCCAGGCTTCTGATTGATGGTACGCTCGTCTTTACGTCCATAGCCCCGTACATCACACGACTAATGAGAACGAGGTTGTATCCGCCGCTCTTGACTCATTTATACTGGTCAGGATTACGGCAAACTCTCTGAGCGTCCCTCGTTCTCCTCCCTCGATGGCCGACCGGCAACACAATCAGCTACGGGTGCCCGTAGGGGCTGTGCTTGATATAGAACACACGGTAGTCGAAGACGATCCGAGGACATGGTCGAGGACGCGTAAGGTTCGTTCAAGTTCATCGTCTGCTTCTCCTCGTTTGCTGATCGGTCGTCTGGCAGCTGAGTGTCGTCGCGACCGTCTCCGCGGCGAGTATGATCACTGGCCTTGGCGCGAGCATATACAATCGTGAGTATGGTATTGACTCGTCCATACTGTTAGCCACTAAGGAACGCTATAACCCGATGCAGCCGCGATCCCGCAGATCGAGGAACAGCTTCGTGCCTCAAGCGGGGAGATTAGTCTCAGCTTGGCGTTGTTTACATTGCTTCAGGGCTGCGTGCCCCTGCTCTGGACCACTCTGAGCGAGTTCTGGGGACGGAAGGTGCGTTCTGCCTCGGTATCCTGGAGGAGCCTGCCAAATAGGTTGCTGACCATGTTTTCTAGAAAGTCTACCTACTATCTACAGCACTATGTCTGGTCGGATGCATAGTCTCCGCCACATCGAAGACCATCGGAGTCCTCATTGGCATGAGATGCATTCAAGCAATCGGGTAAGCTCCCATGATCTGTTGAGGCTCGCGTCGTGCGTGTAGACTCAGTTCGGACAGGTCCAGCGCGGTCATGTCTCTCGGCGCGGCAACACTGGCGGATATTTACGAGCCCAGAGACCGCGGTACGATGATGGGCATCTACTACAGGTGCTTGCTACGCGTACATGCTCGTCGCGGTCAAGTCACCCATGCTGACACTAGGCGCAGCGCACCTCTGCTAGGACCTTCACTTGGACCAATCCTCGGCGGTGCGCTCACACAGGCCTTCGACTGGCGTGCGACGTTCTGGTTCCTCGCGATCTTCGTCGGCGTCTGCTTTTTGCTCTTCATACCTCTCAAAGACACATACCGCCGCGAACGCAGCCTCGTATACCAAGCAGCGGTGAAACGTCGTGTCGCTCAAAACTGCGCCAAGGCCTTCGACTCCGAGGCGTCCAGTCTGTCGCAAGTCACTGCTGCAGCCGCAGTACTTCATGAAGGCGACGCAGTGCATGCGAATACATCTGGCGGGGGCGTTGAGAAGCACGTCCATGCTATGGTCGACGACGGTGGCGACGTAGAGGGAAATGTGCAATCGAATACTCTCCGCGCGGTAACGCTGGACGAGGTCAAGTTGTCGCTCGCCGACGTCAACCCGGTACAGCCTATCGTCCAGGTCCTACGATGGCTGAACAACGTAGTCATCTACATCGCCTCTGGTAAGAGGCCCTATGTCCCTTGTGTGTAGCTCGCTGACGTCAGTTACGTAGGTTTGATTTTCGCGTTTAGCTACTCCATCGCATACACGTGCTCGAGGACTCTTGCGAACGAGTACGGCTATAACGCCCTGCAAATCGGGTTGACGCTCCTCGCCTTCGGAATAGGTATCTGTGACGCGGATCGTCCTGGCATCTCCTCTTTTGCTCATCATGATGTCTGCTAGGCTCGCTTTTCGGTAGCGTCTTGGGAGGGAGATACTCCGACCACGTCTTCCGCAAGCTGAAAGCTCGCTATGGCGAGGCATGCCAGCCTGAGGTCAGTGCCATTTTCTGTCAGCGTCATCTGATCTCATGTGTACGGGCCGTGCCCTACTGCAGATGCGCCTGGAAAGCACCGTGATTCCAATACTCCTACTATGGTCACCCGTGATCGCTTACGGGTGGGTCTGCGAGCGGCACGTCAACGTCGCGGCGATATGCGTGATGCTCTTCTTAGCAGGGTTCTTCTCCATGTACGTGAGCTCGCGTACGCGCGCCGTCCTCGTCGCTCACTGCCCGCACTAGCTGCATCCACTCCTGCCAGCTTGCGTACATCGTCGACGCGAACACCGGTCGTTCGTCATCCGCCGTGGCGACCAACAGCGCGATTCGTGGGACGTCCGCGTTTATCGCCTCAGAAGTAGCCGTTCCACTGCAGGTATGTCCCGATGATCCCGGTGCCGACATGGCATGCCGTTGCCAAGTAGACCCTCGATACTCATCTGCACGCAGAACGCTATCGGAGATGGCGGTCTGTATTCTCTATGGGCCGGGCTGATGATCGTGTCCGGGGCGCTGACAATCATCGTCCTGCGTAAGGGCGGCGCGTGGAGAGAAAGATGTGCTGCGAAGGAGGGTCAGCATAAGTAGCACGTCTGATGTAGCGCACAATATATTAGAAGGAAAGCGAGGTGATGCATTGGTCATATCCGGGCTCGATTTGTGTCCCGCAAACGTAGTCCGACTCCTCGGGGAGATTCGGAAGCGCCCGCGGCAATATTCAAGCGCCCGTAGCTCCGAGTGGTGTCGTTCAACCGTTTTCAACACTCACAACACCATCTCCAAGCACAACATCGAATTCCCTTGTCAAGCTAGGAGCATATCTTTTACGTTGGACCGCGACATCTCTGGGGATGGTACTCCTTAAATTGCCCGCCATGGCGACGTCGACAACTTAGGTTCAAGCAATAGTACCCCACACCATCATGGCTATCATGACGACGGCGACAGCGACGATCTGAGCCACGGTACAAGATGCTCAGAAATTCGTATGTATTCATGTTCTCTGTCCATATGTAGGATACTGACCCGACAATCTATAGATCTCCATGGGTGACATCGACCAGCCTGCCAAGTCGCTCGATCGTTCCTCCACGATGACTCCGTTTAAAACGCCGATGAGAGGGCCCACAATGACAGGGATGTGTATACCGGACCCACAAGCATCAGGTGTATCACACACACCGCTGCAGACGTCAACTAAAACGACATGTAAGTACCGTTTTCAAATTTTGTTTCAATGCTAGGTCGATCCTGCTGCGCATAGTAGCTCTCTGAGAAGCTATGCGTAGCTGGTGCACGGATGCCACTATTTCTGTTCCCTCCCGGATTTAATCATGGCAGTGGATGATGAACGCTGTCTGCTCCGGCACAATGAGCCAGTAGTCGTCGTTCCCCGTGCGCAACCTTCCTCGGAGCGCCCAATGAGGACGGCGCACGTGGATACATGAAATTCTTATTTTGATGCTGCCCCGAATTTTCTTCTGACAGCTCATGGGTACATTCTGGGAGCATGAACCAGGCCTCGGCGTGCGCGCGAGAGGCGATCGGATTGCGAGGCAGGGCACCGTCCCAGCCGAAGCCTGCATCCTGCATCACCCCTCGCTCGCTCGCCTTGGCAGCGATGTCGAACATGCTTTGCCTGTATCTCGACGTGTCTCGTAAACACGCGCGCTGCGCATAGGGGGGCGCAGAATCGGTGGTAGACACTGTCGCCACCGTGGTGCGTGACGTGTTGACTTGGACAAGAGACATACCTGGCGGTCTGCGAGGTCCCGTAGTGCACGTACGACTTACTCTCCTAAGTTATCTCGTGTCCTATCTGGACGATGGATCGGTCTACTTGAAGCACTACACCGCGCGTTATCCAGTACGTCATGTTGATCGGTGTTCGAGTCGACGGCGAAGAGTCAGCAGCGGTACGCGCCGTTGTCATCGTGGGCGGTCAGCACGAGTTCTCCCGACGGGTTCCTGTCCTGCGTACAGACTCCGAGCGTATCCGGATACACCGCGGCTAAGATCGCATCAGGGAGGAAGAGAGCAACCATGTACGGTCGGATAACCTGCGCGTGGTGGTAATGGCGAGTGGAAGGCAGGCGGAGACGCCGAACCTCGCCATTTGCGCCAACTCAATCACCGCTGTACTCCCACCGCGCCGACTAGCTTCATAGCAGCACCTAGCATACGCTGCATAGCAAGCTGCCCGCTGGTACAGTGTTACTGCGATGGGCGGAGTACCATAGCCTGCCAGCGGCGTATAGGGAGATCTCTATGAAACGCAAACGTCGAGCCGCAACGCCCCTTTGCTCGCTGATCCCTCGTTTCTCCTCCTCGGGGAACAGGCGATGCTCTTTCCGTCTCAGCGAAGTGATGGGTATGGTCGGAGCGGACATCGCGCGACAAGGCCCTTCCCTAGTGCAGACGTGGAGTGAACATCGGAGGAAATCCCTACGATTTATCCACATCCGTAGCTCGATATCGGCCGGTGGGAAATATCTGGGCCACGTTGGTGGTGTATTGCTTATTGTTTTGGGCCTGCCTCCCCGATCATCATGCTTCTCGCGCACAGAGGTCCCCCGCACGAGGTCGCTATCCCGATATCCTGCCAAGCTACGTCTGACACGAGAATACGGGAATCAATGTAGCGTTTCTCCCGCGGCGTAGACTCTGATGGTGAAGGACACACCGCATCATTTAAGTCGGTCGGGATAATAGCAGGTCAACCTACTCTTCCCGGGAGCGACGGAGGTACACACCCTCGGACACCCCCGGACACATCACCTTCATGGAATCCAGCATGCGCCTCGGGCAACACCTCGTCGGCAGCTCCCCATCAGGACGGCAAGCGTTCGACCTCGCTACCAGCCACTACCCCTCCTGCATGCTTGACCCGCACTGCGTGATCGTCCAGAAACTATACACCGGAAACCGAGTTCCTGACTCTGGCTCCGAAGCTCGGCCAGTGCCCGCCATCTCGATCAACGTTGCCGCGCGCGATGCTCGCCAGCCCGAGATACTCGCGCGTGTGCTGGAGCGGCCCTTGTCCCCCGCCTTCGAGGATGGCGCCTCCAAGGCGCGGAAAGCGAAGAAGTACACCACCCGCTTCTGTGTAAGTATTTGTGCTCTGCAGAGGACGCTCTGGGAAGCTCATCGCGCTGCAGTTCCTCGGCCGTGGCGAGTGGGCCAACACGTCTCCTAAGCAGATCAACGAATACGCGGCAGGATCCCAACGCTCGCTGGCCGTTGAGTTCGCATGGAAGCTATATGGAACGCCACGGAAGACCTCCGCGTCCGTACCGCTCATGCGCGCCGCACTGACTGAGAAGGTCGCGGAAGAACTATACGCGTTCCTGGTGAGTAAACTCCCCTTGGTGCGCGCCTGCATAGCTGTACTCACTGGCATGGGGAACTCCCGTCTAATCTAGGCGCGTCTCAAGGCCGATGGATTCCCGCTGCTCCTATACGGCCGCGAAGTCCAGTACGATCATCTGGTTATCGTTGATCTCGCACGCCCGACCGACGCCACGGTGCAACCCAAGATCGGGATTCTACCTGAATACCGGCATCTGTACTCCTTCGGCGAGCGTGTCGCATAGGTCAAGATGTCGCTCAGTCTCCGAAACGGCTCTCGGGATGAACCAACGCGAGTATATTGGTCGAACCAAACGGCGGAGTTCCGCAGCACAGCCTGAGACTACTCATCCATTCACACACTTACTCACTCACTTACTTGCTCACTCACTAGTACGCCGCCAGCGCCGCCGGTCGACCTCGGTCTGTCGTACATCTTTCGCGCTTGGAAAGGCATGTTCTCCTAATTTCTCAGTCTACCTGCCCGCTGCCTGTTCAACTGGATGTTACCTGTCATATCGTGTGTCTTATGCCTGCATGTAATACGCTGTCAAAAGTTGAACCTATCATACTACTTATATTTCCGTACCGCTTCGACCAACTTGTGGATACCAGGAGGAATACATTGGATACCGTCTTTCGAGCTTCAGTCCCTTGTAATCACGGCGATGAAAGACTGCAAAGATGAAGCTCGCAGATTGCGGTTGAGTCGCCGGCAGGTGGCGGGTGGCGGGGCGACGGCACTACGCGCAAGCGCCCAACGTGCATATTCGCCACTGCGCCAAGCGACACAACTTGACAACACAGACTGCTACAGTGTCATCAGCAAACTGGGCATCAGGTATACAGCGTACTAGAGCGTGACAGAGAAGCAGTCGCGCGCTGTATAATCCGCCGCACGCTGTGGATAGGCCATGAAACGCCGAGAATCGGGCGGCGCGATCTAGCGCTCTGCATAAACTCGCGCGAGATTATGCAGAGCTCTAGAGAACCTCGCGCGGGATTATGCAGAGCTCTAGAGAACCTTGCGCGAGGTTATGCAGAGCTCTCGAGAATCCCGCGCCGAGATATAGAGAGCGCTGTCGCATGCTATAGAAGCTCGCAGGGCCCTGCAAAATAGGGGTAAGCTCGAGAAATGTTATCCATGTAGCACATCCTGCCGGGTCCAAGTTTTCCGGGTTAAGCAATATATATTTGTCAAAAGCTACATTCATTCGACTATCTGCTACTCTATACTCACGCACTCACTCACTATATGCATGAGGCGGGTTGGCGGGGCAGCACGCGAGGAGCAAGGCGTCGTAGTGCACGCCGCCGGGTCTGAGCAAGAGCCACCGAGGCGCCAAGCGGAACAGTACTAGTGCAGGACGAGAGAGCCGGAGTGAGGCAGAGGACTGGAGCCACTAGCCAGCGAGGAGCGAACACTAGGCAAACAGTACTAAGCAGATCTCAAAAGGGACTCACGGATTACTTTTCGTACCGAGTACTTACTCTCGAAAGAGCAGACTTACCAGCATATAGCCACCCTAGGCCTTAAGCTTAGGCACTCGGACGCAGCACTTACCGATGCACGAGGACAACTTGAAGCTGGTGATGGCAAGCGGGAGAGATACGACAGAGGGGCAAGTGGACGACTGCCCCATTATAAAGGATTGACGTGCATCGAAGACGATGCGGAGTTCGATACTTGTGACAGCTTTTGAGCTCTGTTGCCTCCGGATTCGGCGATGACGTACCGCGCGTGGCCGCAAAGCTTAGGGCCCTCGATGAGTCGATTCCGGCTGTTCCAGTACTACCACGGTGCACATCCAAGAGCATCATGAAGTATTTACTATTCATGCTTGCGTCCGAGTTGGTTCGCGCGCACGTCTGCCATGCCAGCGGACTCAATCATTAGGTACTTCTAGTGTCTTGATTCGAGCGAGCATCACGCGGAGATTATCTCGTATACGACACCATGAGGTATATCATGGTATCACTCTACGCGTCTATACAGAGCTCTCCATAAGACCGTCCCGCGCGACGATCTTCTAGAGCGCCTCTGTGGATCTTCGTCCCGCGCGACGTTGTTCTCCATCGCTCGCGCTACCATCGCCGCGCTCGACCATCTTCTCCCTCGCGCTGCAGACCTCATCGCGCTCTGTATTACGCTAGATACAGATTGCACGTTTGCTGATGGTACGGTCTGGCCTGGCATCTGCAGATCGTCCCATCCTTTCGCGGCATCGCCTACTGTGCACAGGGACCTCTTGACCACTGCGACGGCACGACTTGCCAGATCACTCAGTCCCGGGACTGCAACTTCAAGGCGGCCACTGACGACTCGGACGGGATACGCTAATACCCCTCTCGTTATTCGTTGACCTAGAGTATAGAATGCAATGTGAGCGACTAATTTGGATGCTTCGAGTGGCCTGTGACCTACATACTAACGGAAGTCAACGCACCTCGAGCTATGACCCAACCTTAAAATCCTTCTTTGTCTTCGCCGCTCACGCAAGCCGCATCGTCGACAGGATCTCAAACCTCGCAATTCCAGGCTTCTGTTTCGCTTTGGCGTACCACTGTGCACCAACCATCAGTACATATTCAAACGGACAAGGGTAGGAGGAGGTAATGAACTTGAAGGGTAAGCACCTATCCCTTTTATTGCCGACTTGAGAGTCGTAACTCGGACGCGGCATGCGTCAGTTCTCCGGACCTCGCTTGTCCGTGCCGGCGGCGGTGCCGCACAGCGAATGCGGGTCGGTTCAGGCTAGGGTACTAGACCTTACCCTATTCATGGCTCAAGCATGAGACCTCTTGACGGTAGCCGCACTTTGTAGCTCGATAACAGATACCCGGTCGTGGGTGCTGTCTAACGATCTACTAAGTGATATGGTTGAACATTCGACTCGTCAGCGCGGCTTGGCACTTGGAATTCCACTCTTCACCACGCCTGCGGAGGCTTCTCACGGGCATTCATGAGAGTGACCGTTTCATTTGGAAAGCTGCGGCGTGCACGCGAATAAGATATAACAACTGGGTGCGGGGGTGCCGCGTCGCCCGGACCAGCCGTCTCTGCTGCGGCGACCTGCCTCGTCAGCACAACGATAGGATCATTGGCTTGTTGCTCACATATCCACACACGTGCTGCACCGTACTGTGATAGCTCGCGAAGTGCGACTACTGTGGAGGAGTGCCGCCGGGACGCTAGGCTGTTAACTCTTGAGATAATGTATGCTGTCACACGTCGATTCGAGGCAGAGATCGCGAGCAGAGAACCTGTACGTTATGCCCGCTGCGCGTCGAGGGCGGTATATTCGGCGCTGACGAAATAGAGCATGTATTGCTGCCCGGACGACTCGAAAACGAATGCCGGAGGGGGTGATCTTGATCTGACAGAGAGACGACTACTTGGCAGCACTTACGCGTGATACTCTCCCCAGTGATGCTACAGTTCGATTATATCCGGCTGGAGGTAGCCTCGTGGCTTTGGCGTATGAGAGAGCGCTTGGAGACGCGTGAGGACGTGGTGGTCACGGTAAGACTAGGGTGGCAGCATGCTGGCACCTATTCCCGCGCTTCCCGCGCTGCCGCTGGTGGGGCGAGCATCATGATGCTTCTTCACCGCCTTCCACAGTATACAGTCATGATACCACGGTTAATCTGAACTCTCGCAGCACGTCAACCCTACCTCGCACTCTCCTGCTTCTCGCCGCCATCGCATACCCTGCTTTCGTCTTTCCGGGACTTGCTATGGTCGGATATCTGAGCAGCATCTCGATATCTAGCAGTCGAAGCTTCTCACCGTAAACGCGCTGGACTCTGCGTCTTTATACTTCCAGTCGAGGCGCCGCTCTGGAGATGATTTTACGTCGACGCCCGTCCGCCCGCATGCTCGCTGGCTGGTTCTCCCCGAAACCCTGAGGTTTACCGCAAGCCTAGATATCCGCCTACGGCTATCATCAGGAAACGCGGTTATCTCTAGCTAGAGATTAGATATCTGTGGATCTATAGGGCTCTATGGCTCTATCCCGGCAACTTGTCTCTATGTAGAAAACACGTACCTCTCGATTCACCTCAGGAACAACACAGACGGCTCCCCCGTGTTGCGTACTTGGACCCCCGTGAGTGACTGTGGGTGCGGCGAAGTGCGGAGTGCGCGCAAGAGGGGCGGGAAGCCCGTGGGAACGTCTCTGTGGCTCTATCGAGCTCTATACAGAGCCGGATAGAGACAGCGCGCTCTGCATAGAGACGGGCGTCTCTGTATATTAGGGGGGATTTCCATCACTCTATTGCTCTGTATAGTAATGTATAGCGCCGACAGAGCAAAACCCGTTTCCTGATGATGCCTGGATCTAATCGCGCCTGGTGCCCCTTCGGGTGACGAGGCTTCGTGCAGACGCGACCCGCAGGAAGCAATCTCAACGAGACCTTTTCACTTGCCTTGACTCTTCCTAGCCCCTGGGCTCGCGCGACATGCGCTCGCGGCCTTCGTCTTGTCAATGGAATGGAAGCTCGGTTATCCCAGTGGACTGACTGCGGGTATGATATCCTCCTCGCCACCATACGCATCGACTAACGCACGGATGCACAGATATCCTTCGTTGAATGCACGACCTCAGAGATGTGCTCCGGGATATCTCGCACTCTACTGAAGGATATAAAGCAACAATCTGTATTTCGCGAGCTCAAGATCACGCAGTATCCCACTCCGACCGCATACCTCCCCAAGAGCTTTCACCATGGTCCGCCGTCTCTTTTGATTGATCTGAGTATACGAGGCTAAGTCTAGTCTTCGTGTTAGATGGATTCCTACTATAGCACGAGCACGGAATCCTACGACCAGCCAGACTCCTTCACTGATCCATCTCACCATAGTAACTTCACGTCGTCGCTCGTAGGAAGCCAGTGGGTGGATTATCCGCCGGATGCTAGTTATTGCACAAGCTCGACGAGGAGCAACTCCATGGGTCAGGAGGAGACTGATGTACGCTATGACTGTTCTGTTGTTGTCGTGCCTGCACCGCTCACTCATTACGTTGTCCGCAGGGCCAAGACGCAATGTGGCTCGACCAGGATCCCCAATTCTCCTCGTTTGTAGGCGAAGACGTGTTCACGAGCGAGCCGTCGGAGGTAAGTTCTTGCGTCGGTGTCCAAACATTTGTCTTCTGACCTTATCCACGGCAGATCGCACAGGCGCACAGCCCTCCAGATCACCCTCAGGGTGTGCTGAATACGAACGGCGAACAGGAGTATATCTACGCAGAGGTCAACGGACTACCTCTTGCTATGTGTGGGGATCCGTGCTCATGCTCAAACTTTCAGACGAAGAGTGAGTTCGCCGGCACAGCAGGCGACACGCGCGAGTTCTCGTACGACCGTTACACGCTCCCCGCCTGTCCCGTACGAGCGGGAATGTACAACACCGATACGAGACTCGCACCTCCATCTCGTGACGAAGTCGCCCCAGGATGGGGCTTGCCGGGAGTCGCTGCGCAACCGCATCCACTACCTATCACCGTTCATCATGGAGGACATACGCATAGAGGAGACTCGGAGGGGCCGTCGACAGGCCAGCTTCCTCTTCCCTCCGCCGCGAATACCCTTCTGCTCACGGCAAGCAACCGCTGGGCCATTCCCCAGCAGTATTACCAGGGCAACGGATCGAGCCGCCACACGTCTAGCCAAAATGTACCCTTTATGCGAGTCGGCGTCGCAGTCTGCCACGCCTTACACCCGGAGACTCTCGTGCAAATCCTAGAGGACCCCTTGGGTGCAGGCTTCCCGCCGGAACGCGGGGCATCAAGGAAGGGCAAGAAGCTCACATTCCGTAACGTAGTGAGTGTTCCACATGCTCTAGTATTCACAGCAGCACTGACATGCAATAGTTTTGCTTCGACGGTGGCAATGTGTTGCAGAACGAGAACCCAAAGCAGATACACGAATACGCTTCTCGCCATCAGTCGTCTCCTTCCGCTAAGCTAGCTTGGGAAAGCCTTGGCAAACCGCAGCGGAAGGACTCCGAGTCGGTACCCCTCATGCGTGTCACGCTGGTCGAGAAGGCGGCACAACATCTGCAGACATTCATGGTGGGTGGTCGTCGAATTCATACTACAGATTCATCAAACTGAGCCCCCGTTGTTGCTTTGCAGGCGGATCTGGAGCGCAAGGGCACACCGCTCACGTTCCGGGGCCGCCAGGTCCACTATGCTCACCTGTGGATCGTCGAACTCATCAGGCCTACCCCTGCTACGGTTCAACCGTTGGTGGAGATCCTCCCCGAGTTCCGTGACTACTACGAAAAACCACTGTAGGGTTGCTCCGTTCGACGGTAGGGTGTTCTTGGGGGTTCTCTGTTCCGCCGCTTCTCTGTTTCTGTGTTTCTTTGTCTCTCAATCACGTTGACTTCTTTGACCTTGTTCTATTACATGTATGATGCAGACCCTTCTATCTAAACGACCTTTGTGATCAATCCTGACGTACAGACTTGACGCCCGCCCTTGTACTTATACTCACATCGAGCTAAATCCAGGCCCGCCGCCTTTGCCCTTCGTACATTGCACTCCGCATTACCATGGCCGCCTTCTGTGGCAGATGCGACCGCTGGTTCGGCAGTCATCGCGCGCTGGAGCAGCACAAGGACGACTCGCCCATGCACTACATGTGTTACGAGTGCAACAAAGATTTCGCGTCCTGGGGGGCGCTGAAGCAGCATCAAATTCAGAGCCCGCGCCACCCGGCCTGCGTGCAATGCAGGATCACCTTCGACGACTGGGACGAGCTTTATGAGCACTACGATGACGAGCACTACTACTGCGATTCCTGCAACGATGTACGTGTGTCTCCTGCCATGGCGTTCACGCGTACCTTCCAACCTTCGCCCCGGCAGCTCTTCGCGTCAGAGCAGGGACTCCACGAGCACCGCCGCAAGAAACACGCCAATCGCTACTGTCCGCCCTGCAAGCGCATATTCAAGGACGCGAACAGTCTCGACAACCACTGCCGCTCGGCCATCCACCAGGGCCGTAACGTCAACTGCCCCATGCGCGGCTGCGAGAAGTCGTTCGTCTCCACCGCGGGCCTCCTGCACCACCTCGAGTCCGGCGCGTGCGTCTCGCGCGTGACGCGCGCCGCCATCGATCGCATCATGGTTCAGTACGACCGCGACCACATCATCACGAACCCCTCGCGCCTCATCGGCGGCGGGCCCGGGGGCGCGACCGTCGTCGCCCAGTGGGCAACCGAGCGCGCGTGGAACGGGACGCGCTACGAGTGCTACCTGTGCCACCGCACGTACGCGACGCTCCCCGCGCTCAACCAGCATCTCCAGAGCCCTGCGCACGCGGAGAAGCTCTACCGCTGCCCGCGCGCGCTGTACGGGTGCGGCGCGGAGTTCAGGACTCTCAGCGCGTTCTGCCAGCACGTCGAGAGCGAGCGGTGTGGAGTGCGTCGATTCCGCGGGGAGGTCGACCGCGTGCTCGAGGGGCTGTCGAGCAAGATGAAGCGCCTAACTATGGGATAGCGCGGTCGCGGGAGAAGTTCGGGTGTTGTTGGTCCAAGGTGCTCCGCGTGCCGTCGATGTCGGTGTCTTCGTTGCAGCCAGAACTCCGTTGTGCTTCGCGATAGGTATCCCCCGAAAATGAACTTCTGCCTTCCATTTACTGTTTTGGTTCAGCTCACGTGCTTCCTTCATTGGCCTAAAACCGCTGATGATAGAAGTGCAGAAACGCAGACCGTGAGCCCCGTCTGCAATGTTACCCGCCTACCAGTCCCACAACATCTTCGACGCGCAGTGCCACTGCATACCTTCAGTGGCCATCAGCCGCTCTCCATCCTCCGGCGTAAGCACCTGAACCAGCACGCCCCCCTGCCGCGTGATGCGGAAGAAGAGGCGACAGCCCATCATGAAGACACATATGAGCTCCAGCGAGCGTATTCTGGGGGCGAGCCAGCACGCCCATGTCACGACGTTCCGATAGCGGAAGGCCTCCAAGACGTTGTACACATCGCCCGCGGGGGTAGTGTCCTCGTACTCGTGTTCGTCTTCCGGTGCGACGGCATGCAAGCGCAGCGAGAAGAAGCGGACGCGCGGTAAGCTCGCCAGCGTATACGCGAATGCTTCCTGTATGAGGCGTCGGGAAAAGAGCGTGAGTCAGCCGAATGTCCCGTCTGCGGACGCAACGCCGCATCATGAGCCCGGAGAGAGGTTGCGGTACGCACCATGCATTTGAGCGGTTCGCCTCTCAGAGTCTTGAGTGCGGCATCCATCCCAAGGTGGGTTATCTCCTGCCTGACGGTGACATCCAAGCCAGAGAAGAGATACGCAAGTCTCGCCGGATGCAGGATGGGGATCATTTCGCCATCGTGGAAGTAGCCCCACCGCAAAACCAAGCGATGCGGCCGTGTGTCGCCAATGGCGGTCCACATCCTTGCGATCTGTTCTCCAATGAAACTCCAGAGGACGATATCGATCCTGCCAATAGGACGACGAAGCGCAAGCATGACCAAGCTGTCGACGTCGGCGTAGAGGTAGTCCAACAGCATCCATTGTTTGGGGTCGATGATGTTCATGGAACGGACCGCATCGATGGATAGGAGTTCGCCACGGTTCTCACTCAGGTTCTCGGCCTCCATCCAGAACACCTCCAAGGCGCGTAGATTCGGGAACGCGTCCCTGATCGCCCTACGTTCGATGATATGGCATCGGGAGAGCGCCAGCGTATGGACGCGGGTGAATACGTAGGGTGCGCCTTGTCGTTCCAGCTCCAAGAGCCATGCGGTGACGTCGGCGAGATGGATGGTGGCGTCCTCAAGCGAATCCTGGTGCCGGCGGAGCATGTGCAGGGGATCCACCATTCCCCAGCCCTCGTAGTGTTTGATCGCATCCTTGAGTACGTGATACCCGCAGTCGACGTGTGCTTTGAAGAGCTTCGAGGAGAGGTTGGCGACGAGGTCGTACACGAGCAGGCCAAACCCAGTGATGTGCAGCTCGCGTACGGTGGTGAGCGCAGCGAAAGCATCCACGAGGCGATCGTCGGACCTTAGAAGCGTCTCGCAGTATTCGATGGTGAGCCGCTGAAGATTGGTGATACAGCTGAGGACGGGGACAAGGAGAGAGGGGCCCTGCATTCGCTCGACATATTCGTATTCCTCGGGCTCGTCCACGTCGCTATCATAGTCGTCCCCTTGCCAGTGGATGGAGAGCGTGAGCTCGCGCAACTGGTTGGTCTTGGTGCGCATGTCGAGGAAGTTCCGCGTCATAAAGTGGCAGAAGGAGATGAGCTCTTCGTCGCTGTGTATTGAGACGCCCAATCGGAGAAGGCGATTCACGCTTAGGGAGTAGAGGGATCGAGAGGAGCGCATGACTGCGGATACGTCTGACTGCCGGACCAGCTCCTCTATGATAAGGCAGTAAACATCGTCCGCAAGGGTCGGTGTCATCATGATAGTGACTGAGCACCATAATTCACTCAGCTATACGATTTTGTCGTAGGCTCAGGTCCACTCACTGAGTTTGCCGAAGTGACTTGCGTATCGGGGATGTGACCGCGGGCGTCGAGGTAAGAAGCGAGCACAACTGCGAACTAGCTCTTTTTCTTCAGTCGGGGAGTCCGAAGTAGGGTTCAAGAGCTAGGTTGGGGTGTAGGCAACAGGAGGCCAGTGTGTGTTGCCAGTGCCAGCGAGGACGTTATAGCTGTAGGGCTGCAGACATCCGTCGCGGGGGTTGTCAACCATTCACAATGTCCCATCGCATTGCTCAGCCAATTTCTCAAACGACAATTGGACTTTCGACGTGGCAACGAAGCTGAGAGCAAAAGCAGGCCCAAGATGACGACCGTGATGAGGGAACGAGCAACAATTGCGCACGGGCGAAATTCCATTGCTGTTGTGTGCGCTAATGCACAGCCACGAACTGGGCGCTCGGGATTCCGCCGCTCGCGAGCTTGGGCAGCGACCACCCACGATGTGGTGTGCCTCATCCGGGACCGACTTGCCTTCACTAGTGTCGCAGAGATACCTGGGTCTCTTCTCATTGCTTCTAGAGGTGCTCGTGAGCAAGGGAATGCGTGGTGAGTATCACGATCACCGTGGTCGAAGACTTCTCGGGCAGCCTGCAGTGAAGACAGCAGGCATGCCGCTCGTAACTGCAGATCAGGCATGCCAAAGCCAGCCAGAGCGACTAGTGCATCTGCTGGCCGCTGTATCCCACATAAAGCAAAGAACCGTGAGATGATAAATGGCCTAGAAATCGATATGGATCGGAGGACTGGTGGTGAGTACTGAGTAGCTAATACTCGATTTCCTGCACTGTCGTCGCGGTCTGTCTCTCTCACGTCTGAAACCTCAATACAGATATTCAAACTCAACAACCCGCTGAACGAAGCCAAGCGCGTGCCTTCCCGACTCCCATGGTGTAGCATCGCAACCGCGGTCGCTCGCGCTCTGGAGTCCGCACACAACGTGCGGGGGCAAGCCGGGGTCTGCGCCAATTGCTCAACGCCAGAATGCGGGGGTCGACCGGCGTCGTAGAGAACCTCGCATGTGTCCCGTAAGAACCTTCTTGGTCATGGCACTCGCGTGCATCGGCACCGCGGGGACGCCCGCTGTCGGTGCGAGAGACAACACAGGAATGCCTTTCCGAAGCGAGCGGCAACACAGGCACGCCTTCCTCAAGCGAGGCTACGTGAGAGTAACCCCACTCCGTAGTCGCTATCGTCTGCCTACAGCATCGCTTGTGTCAGAACGGTGAGCTCTACTACGATGATTCACGGAATGTGACGTGTGTTGCCTTGTATTTGCAGGAAGCTCCGCTCGGTCAGCCCGAGCATCCTAGATCCTCGACAACCCTTGGCGCGGTAGGCCGTGGGGCCTCCTCCAGCGCACATCGCGCGAAGCACAATCGCATATCACGACGCCTATGAGTCCTTGTTGCGGCCGCCTCCGCCAGGTTGATCGGCGTGCACACGGCGTTTGGCGCGGAAAGGGGTTTCTAGCAGCGCAAGTCGTTCAGGGAACGGAAGTCAAACACGGCGATGTCGCTAGTCATCGGTCAAGGAAGGTCGCGAGGCTCGCTACGTACGTCGACGGATGGGCATATAAGAAGGTCCTCTCAAGAGCATTGGGACGCCATCGCAGCATCGTACGCTCCGACCTCCCATCGACGTCTATCACAATAAAGCACCGCTCCTCTTCCTCTCCTTCGTCCAGTGTGAAGATGATGCACAAGCTCTCCCTCGTTCTTGCTGCTTTTGCTGTGGCCCAGAGTGTGTCTTTCCCCTCTTCCCTTCCCGTACGATGTACTTACCATCCATTTCTCAGTCGGTGCCGTGCCCGCCACCGTGAAGCCAACCACCATCGGCGAGGGAAACCCGGTCACGACGATTGTCGCAGCGCCGGCATCGATGACGCTCAACGGCCGCGAGATCGCTACGTCAACGACGTTCGTCACTGAACCGGTGACGACGATCACGAACTTGGTGCCCGCCTCGAAGACGCTCAATGGCCGCGAGGTTACGACGTCCACCACGTTCGTTCCTGGCCCCGTTACCACGTTCGTTCCTGGCCCCGTTACCACGATCGCCGACTTCGCGGTCGAGTCGAAGACTCTCAACGGGCGCGAGATCACGACGTCGACGACTTCCGTCCCCGGCCCTGTGACCACGATCACTTTATTGGAGGCCGAGACAAAGACCCTCAACGGCCGTGAGGTGACGACGTCTACCATCTTCGTGCCCGGCTCGGTCTCGACGTCCACGACGTTTGTCCCCGGTCAGGTCACCACGATCACGTTCTCGGCCTAGGCGAGGGGCGCCCTCCATCAGCTGCTGCTCATGCCGGGAAACCTACAGAGGCGAAGCTCACCGAACGACGCTGGATATCTTCTCTCGTCGATCAGCAAGTCAGGTGAAACAGCGGTAGAGGTCTTCTTGGGTTGGGCCAGTGGTGGGAGTGGGTGGTGGTTCCTCGATACTCCGGACTTTGGTTTGTTTTGTGTTTTGTAAATCCATTCAATATACTCTCGGGGGGGGGGGGGTCGAGCGCATGAGCGAGCGGCGCGACGTCGGTGTGTGCCCCGGAGAGCCGGGCCGTGAGTACCGCGCAGGACTAGCTTGGAAACCTCGCGAACGGTCGCGGCGACTCCTTGCTCTCCTCCACTCACGCGTATATCAAGCCCTCGCCGCAGCCATGCATCCCACTCAACGCATTTCACTGACGTCCGCATCCACTGTATCTATCCCCTCACATAGTCGTGCGCACTCTTGCCGATACCCATCATGAGCGCCTCCGAGCAACACGAAGAAGTCAAGACCACTCCCCTCGCACTTCCTCCGCCGCCGCCAGAGGAGCAAACGGAGAAGCTCACCATCAACGGCAACCAGACAGTCAAGTTTGATAAGCTGGGGCCTCTGGTCGTTAACAAGGATGGGGTGAGTACGAGTTTACGTCCTGCGTCGAGACGCATGTACTGATCTGTGCCGCCGAAGACGCTCTCCCGCATCGCCAACTGGGAGAACATGGCGCCAATAGAGAAGGAGAGGACGCTGAGGATACTGGTCGCACGGAACCAGTACGTCACAATCGGTTCGAGCCTTAGAGTCTTCGCTGACGACGTGCATTGCCAGGATCCGCCTCGCAGACCAGGAGAAGCAGCAAGGTTCTAACGATGGCCAGGAGAAGCTCTCAATCTCGCAGAACGCGTAACCCTTGCAAGAAAATGGACATGGAACCTGTACTTTGTACCATAGTGTAATGTAACACCTTTCCCGGACAATCTCGTCTGCCTAGAACTCCCCCTGCGCTTAGCGAACCCAGCGGACGTGAAGCCTGAAGGTCCTCTTATGGCACCCGGACCCTTTCAATTACATTATACACAGCAAGACCCGAGGCCATGGCACTGGACTTGTGCGTGTGTACGCCATGATTGCTTTCATTATGATTCCCCTCGCTGATGGTTTATACTTAGTGCTGGGACATCTTGCACAGGATGCTCATCGATTGCGGAGCTTCCGCGATGGTTGGAAGCGAACGGCGCACACCTCCTCCCATCGGCATCTTACTCTCGCCTTCTGCTCACACTGGCCGGCGAAACGATCTCCGTAGAGGTCATCCTCATACTCCCGCACTTTCTCCTAGAGTTCCCTCACTAGTCGGAGGTGTCCCCGCGCTGCGCTAGTCCAGACAGCACCTCGAACGGTCCAACGCCGTCTTGCGCCCATGCGCGGTACTGCTTCCTGGGGCCTACGTACACGTCGGCCAATGGCAACCCCATCGCCGGTCCCGAGACGCGAGGGCTTCTGAACTCTCCCTTGCGTTCTTCCGCTGAGATTAGCCCGAATGTGATCTCATTGACAGAGAACTCTGACGCAGATCTCATGCGCGCGGGTCCCGAATCCTGCATAGCAACGCGGGGTGAGAAGTGCCTGCGGGAGATTGGGGTGGGCAGGTACGTTTTCGCCCAAGGTACACATCGCGCGTCTCACACTCAGACAGAGCCACAGAGATCGGAGACGTCAGTGTGCAGACGCGCGACCGTCAATTTGTAGTGGCCGACACTCGAAACGTCTCTCCCCGGATCGCAGCGAGCTGCGATACACGTCTATCCCGCGTCTGTCAGCAGAACTCTCGCACCTCCGCCATTCGCGCATCCTCCTCTTCTTCCTGGTCCGCCGGGCATCCCCTCCACGGTTGGAGGCCTACAACGCACACGCGAAACCCATTCAAGGCCTGACAACTCTCTCCGGACCGAGCCAACGACACGTTCTCACCGGTATCAGACCCCCCGGCGCTCGGCACCTCCATGCACAGTTCCCACCGCCACGTCCGCACCGGCGCAGACCGTCCGGGATTTTCACGCCCTGTCAGACAGCGCGGCCCCCAGACGGTGCCCGCGCACTCACGCCGCGGGGATCCTGAGAACGCGACGCAAGGCGCGCGGCTCCGGAGGGCGCGCGCCAGCAGGCCCATATATTGGCGGCGCAGGGGGCATGTGCCTGCTCGCCGCGCCCGTCGCTCTGTCTTCTCGACATCCGCATCTGCATCTGCTGTACCAGCGCGTCGTAACCCCAGGGTCGCTACTATCTCTATCGCGCATACCGATCTCGCGGGCCATTGACCGTACATTACCAGACAACTGGTGTATTGAATGTCTGAGCGCCCCGCGCCACACACGCCCGCTACGGACCCGAACTCGTCCAGCTCGACGCTCGTCAACCAAGCTACTGTCGGCACGATGTCCGCCACCGACACTCCCGGGGTGCACACGCCCCTCTCCCCGAACTTCGACCCGAACGCGCCCACGCCGCACACGCAGACGCCGCTCGCGCTCCGCCCCGGGGTGAACACCATCCGCGAGGGCACGCCCACCGCCGGCGACTACGCCCGGACCCAGGCGGAGCCGCTCTGGTCGCAGCGCCTCTCCGCGTCGTTCAGCCAAATTGCCGAGCAGATCGCCGCCGCGTCGCACGCGCTCGCGACCGCCGACGTGCCCGCGTCCTCTGGCGCAGCAGCAGGAGGGGCGGAGGTCCTGGGGCTCGCGGCGCGGCTGGAGGCGATCGAGCACCGGCAGGACGCGTTCGCCGCGCAGCTGCAGGCGGTGCAGGACGGGCTCGCGCAGCTGCAGCAGAGCGCGCTGGCGTGGCGGGGCGAGAAGGCGCGCGGGGACGTCGAGGAGGTGTTCGCGGAGCGCGACGGCGAGTTCAAGAGCGCGGCGGAGATCGCGATCGAGGAGCTGCAGAAGCAGGTCCAGGGCGTCGTCGAGACGATACGGCTCGAGTGCGTATCATCTGCTCTGTGTCGGCGTTGCGGTCCTGGGCTGACGATGGGATGGGATTGAACAGTCAAGCACGGCTGTATGCGCGGCTGCACAACGCGGCGGTGACGGTGAACAAGCACCAGATCATGGCGCCGGTCATGGCGAACGGCAAGGCCCCGGCGAACTTCCCGAATACGAAGGGCGAGTTCGAGCACCTCACCAGTGCGTCTCCCCTAGCCCTTCCGTCTGTGATGTGATATTGACGAACGTTGCAGAGGAGCGCTACGAGGCGCTGCTGAAGGGCTACAACCTGCCCCTCACGGGCGACACGAACGCGAAGCGGGAGGCGCTGCGCGAGTTCATCGGGCTCACGCCGCCGGTATGAGCGAGATCGGTGGGCGAACGCACGTCCTGGCCAGGACGCATGGCCGGTGGCGGTCGCGTCAACGGGCGAGGGGCGAGGGATGGGACCTGTACGATAATGTCATGGTCAGTCAGACATGAGTAATTAGACCTCGCATGCGAAAGATGTGTACGTCTTAGAGACCTGCAATAGACTTGCGCAGCCGTCCTACTGGATTCACCTTTCCGACACGGCAGGCAAGGTGCGAAATCCCCCGCATGTTGTAGTCGGGGCATAGCCCGCACAAAGGCAGGGTATAGTTTGTCGCTTGTACCCGGATTTGAGCCTATCCCATGGCTATAGTGAGATATGGAGACAGCCCTTTGTCTGCCGCGCAGTGCACTGAAGAGGCCTCCGTTGACGTTGTCCATCTTCCGCATCGTCTCGTGGTGTTGGACGACTGTAGGTGCGGGTGATCCGTAGTGTCGAGAGGAGTGGAGCTGTTGGCATCTTAGCACCGACTTGTCACTTGGCCTTCGCTACCCGCAGACCACCACCCCGCTCCGCAGGCGATATCAGCTGCTGTCTTGCTCCGGGAGCGGGTGGTGTGCAGCTATAAAGCCCTCAGAGGGATGGAAGATGAGTCTCGCGGCCGTCTTCGCGATCTTCCTCGCCTGCAGATATACTCTCTTCGCGCGCGCTTGCATGTCGTCGCTTCGTCCCCGCTGAGTACACATACCCGCCGCTCTTGCTCAGTACTCTGCCTGTTCAAGCCATCTGGAAGCTGGAAGTAGGGAATGAAAGAGCAAGAAACACGGGAGAGAACGGACGAGGTAGGCCCGTACTATCGCGCGTTGATCAATTTGTATTGGCGGGCTTCCGGCGCTGCGTCTGGACTGGGCTGCAGGGCATTTTGCTCAGCATAAAGCCCGGCTCCCCTGTCCGCCACGTCTGCCACCCTCTGCCTCCGCTCTCTCACTCTCGACGTGCGACGGGACTCTCTCTGGCACTCCACGGCATGCTGGGGCTGGCGGACACTGGACACGACGTGGATCGCCGCTCGCCCGCTCTCTCGGGTCGTCTCCCCACTGGCTTCCGGCAACTCCCTGGCCTGCCACGCTAGCCTGCCCAAATCGGGCGCACCCGTATTTCAAACGCCCTCAGCTGGTCGTCCTGCAGGCAGCATGCCCGTCTTCCTGCGCGCACCGGAGGGCTAAATCTATACGGGGAGGTGACGATACGGGATGTGATAGTCCGTCCACGGCCGACATAGGCGAGAGAAGGTCAGTGCGCTCGGAATGCTCGCAGGAACGGCTCGCGGACGGTCGCAGCACGGCGATGTCTCTGCGTCTGTGCTCAGTCTAAGGGTTCCAAGATAACGTCTTTCGGCTTTGTCTTCGGGTCGATGTTTCCGATGGCGTTCGCTTGAAGGTGAGCATGGTCGGATTCGCGCAGGAATAGCGCGAGGCCGCCCGGATGAGGGCAGAGCGTCCGCCCGTCACTTCTCGGAAGGTGCGGCCACCGTCGGTTACCTCGACGACGTGTTCCCATTTGCTACGGCGGGCGTGTGGACATCAACGGCACAGTCGCAGCTATCTGTGTGGTAACGCTCTGGGAAGATGCGGGAGAGCCGTACCTGATGACGCCGGGCGGGGCGCAGGACGACGCCGCGGGCCTTTATCTACCGCGCCCTGTGGCTGCATCAGACGGCAGCTCGACGCTCACCTTTCTTTCTGCATCCGCTACCACCCGCCTCTCCCGCCTGCCTCTCTCCCGCTCTCTCCCCGCCATTATCCTCCACCCTTTATAGCCCGCTCGTCTTGACGATCTGCGGTCTGCCCCATCTGCTCGACCCATCCTAGCCACCTCTGCCGCTTTTCGCCGCTCCTCTCAGATAGCCTCCTGATCTTTCCCTGCTCTCTCTCACACACTACGCACTACACCCCGCAACGATGCCTCAGGACTACATCCTCGCCCGCCTCCTCTCCAACAACGCCCAGTGGGCGGAAGACGTCGAGCGCGCAGAGCCCGGCTTTTTCGCCGAGACCGCCAAGGGCCAGTCGCCCAAGGTCAGTCCCTCCGTTCAATTCACTCTCGCTTGCGATGCAGGCCTCTTGGCAACGATGAGACGCGGCGGTATGTGGCGAGCAGCGCCCTGGGCGGCGGGGGACTCGTTGCCGACGCCTTGGCTGAGGGTCGGGGGTGCGTTGGGGGTCGATTTTCCTTGGGGGCGGGAGTGGGGCCGCCGACGTCTTGGCTGCGGAAAACTGTGCGGGTCCGTCGTTGAGCACCGTGAGCTGCGCCGAAAGCGTGGTAGCATCGCACACTTCAGGGACCGAGAGAGCGGTTCTCATCGTCGCCTTGCAGCGGTGTGACGCCGCGGCGGGGAATCGCACGCAGCGGGTATATTGGTGTGGGTGCGGGCGCAACGCAGAGTCGCCGTCGCCCGGGCCAAGGTTCGCTCTCGACGCTTGGCCACCAGACCGCAGAGCCCCGTACCGCGTCTTTGGTTATCGTCACTGGGGAAGGAGTGCACTCGTTCGGTAACGCGCAGCTCTCCATTGGGTCGCAGTTATAGTTGCGCCCTCTCTGTGGTACTAGGCCGCTGGCTGGGTCGGTAGAGGCCCGCCCTCGAACACCAGCCATCTGCCTCCGCGTTCTCCAGCATAGTCCCATTGCCCGGTTATAGCCTCATATCCGGACGCACGTTCTGACGCTTCCCTTCCCTATCAGGTCCTCTACATCGGGTGCTCGGACTCGCGTGTGCCCGAGTCCGTGATCACCGCGTCCAAGCCGGGCGACATCTTCGTCCACCGGAACATCGCGAAGTGAGTCCTCCCCGCCGTTCGATGCCCGCGCCAGTCACTCACTCCTCCGCCTCCTTCCCGCAGCCAGTTCCACCTGACGGACGACAGCGCGCTGTCCGTGCTCACCTACGCGGTCGCGCACGTCGGCGTCTCGCACGTCATCCTCGTCGGGCACACGAACTGCGGCGGCGCGGCCGCCTGCCACGCCGCCGCGCACGCCTCCCCATCCCCCGACTCCGCCGAGCCGCCGGCGGACCCGCTGTCGCGGTGGCTCGCGCCGCTGACGGAGATCGCGCGGGAGCACGAGGACCTGACGGAGCTCGTGGAGGCGAACGTGCGCGCGCAGGTCGCGAACATCGTCGAGACGGACGTGATGAAGGCGATCTGGGCGAAGGGCAAGGACGTGCAGGTGCACGGGTGGGTGTACGAGCTCGAGACGGGCCGCTTGCGCGACCTGGGCATCTCGGTCGGCAAGGCGGGCGCGGTGTGAGCGTGAGCGCTGCGGGCGCCGTTGCGGCCGAGGCTTGTGAGAGTATTAAATGTTGAGCATGTACATTTTATTGGGTTATTATTGCACGATTGCGCGATGACATCTACTATCGCGAGACGATTCTAAGGAGTAGCGGAGGCCTCATCGTCGCCGGCCCAATTCATCGTATCCCGCCCAAGTACGTACCGTACGGTGCAGCCTCGTACGCTTCTGCCGTCTTTCGATAGGTCTCACAAATGCGGTCGTGCGACGGACGATCCTACGTACGTACTAGCATCAGCGAAGGTGAGTACACTTGCGTACGGGCGCGCGTCCAGCGTTCATGATCGTCTCTAACCTCGCTTCTTTACAGTACACTCCGCCACCAAGGCGCATATAGCCGCCTACAGCTTGGGCACGTACCCCAGGCGCGTTACGGCGCAAAGACGCAAGTGGCCATGCATGCCTCACATCGGGTTCCCCATCCCTTGGGTCACCGCGAGAGTGACGCATGTGTATGGCACGGGCGCAGGTTCTGGAAGAGCGACACACCATTGGCATAGGCCCGACATGCCGCTCTGCCCGCATACAAGCACAGCTGACCATTGCTTACAGTACCTCCCGCGTGCTCCGCGGGTGAGGCACGTCTGGATCCGCCACCGTGCCAATCAACCTCTGCAGAACGCTCGGCGTAGAGCGAGAGAAGGGAGGGCCGGACGGACAGCGGGCGCTCCGTGCGACGTGCGATGCGTTTGTGGCGGCAAGCCGCTCTCCCTCCTCCTTCCATGACGTCCACTCGACGCCTCCCACGCGTGCGGGATCTCCACCTCTCCTGCGCGCATCCGGCCCTCTAGCTGCCTCTCCTGGAGAGCAGGCCTCCTAGCTCATCGCGGCGTGGCAGGACCTCCTCCTCCGCATAGGGTTCTGCCATATCGCTGTCACTGGGCCTCCACCGGCCTCGCACAAGGATCCGTCCTCGCGTCGCCACTCGCCGGCCGGTGCCTCCACAAGCACGGAGTCGATGCGCTAGTGCGGGCGCGTGCTTGTCGTCTCTCCAAGCTGCCCGTCTGGTGAACGCTACCTGGTGACCATGCCATGACGCTAGAACGGACCTGGGAGACAGGTTCAACGGCGCGCACGTCGGCGGGCTCTGTCTATCACGCCCGGTGGCCATCTCGATAGGCTTCCTCACGTTGGCCGTACCCGGTGCGCCTCAGAGACCCTCCGCTATATAAGTGCTTACCCCTGCTGTTCCACCTCGCATCTGCATCTCGCAGCCCAGCCCCGCTTCCACTGCGAGCCCTCCCCCTACTACTTTCGAATCGGTCGATCCCAGTACCACCTCATAGCATCTCTCACACCAGCATCAGACACCACCGATAGCGATGCCCCAAGACTACGTCCTCGCCCGTCTCCTCGCCAACAACGCCCAATGGGCTGCAGAGGTCGAGCGGGAAGACCCCGGGTTCTTCGCCCGATCTGCCCAGGGCCAATCTCCCAAGGTAACGATCCATCCAGAGCCGAACACATCGCCCGCTGACGGCATCCTGCTCGCCAGGTCCTCTACATCGGGTGCTCCGACTCGCGCGTGCCCGAGTCCGTCGCCACCCTCTCGAAGCCGGGCGACATCTTCACGCACCGGAACATCGCCAAGTGAGTCGCCGTCCCCCCTCGCCGTCTCAACAGGTCGCATCGTCGCTGACCCCTGACCCCTGCTCCCGTCCCCAGCCAATTCCACCTGCACGACGACAACGCGCTCTCCGTGCTCACCTACGCCGTCGCCGTGCTCGGCGTCTCCCACATCATCGTCGCCGGCCACACGCACTGCGGCGGCGTCCAGGCTGCCTTCGACGCCGCGCACCCCCGCCCCTTCCCCCGCTCCTGCGCCCACGACCAGCGGGTACGGCGACGTCGCGGCGCTCGGCGTCGCGAACGTGCGCGCGCAGGTCGCGGCGATCGCGCAGCTGGACGTGGTCAAGGCCTCACCGGGGGTGCAGGTGCACGGCTGGATGTACCATCTTGAGGAGGGGCGGTTCCGGGACCTGCATGTCTCGAAGGGAGAGGTGGATGTTGTCTGAACGCTGAACGGCAGAGCAAGTTGAAATTGACCATCGAAATTGACCATGCCCTGCAGCTGGGTTGATATGCGTAGCACATTCTCGTTCGAAGGCATGTAGGGTGAGACTAGCGAAAGCTCTCGTACGATAAGATCCGCTCCAGCACAAGTGACGGTACATTACGTGTGTCGAGTGGGCGAGTCTCAGCGATGGCAGAGAAAAAACATCTGCCCCAGTGAGGCTCGAACTCACGACCTTCCGATGTATTGCGAAAGCGCGGTAACAGTCGGACGCTGTAACCAACTCAGCCATGGGGCATGTCTTTTGAAGACGTTACATGTATATATTGCATGTTGTCAACTCTGAACAATCCACTGGTTACCGTGCGCAACCATAGATGATAATTCATATGTTGTTGGCTCCACGAAGAGAATCGAGAGCTGACAAGTAACATAATCGGAGGAATACTAAGCATGGAATAGCTTGTCATGTTAGAGCATGGGCATATGAGAGTCAGTCAAGAGGGAGGAAGCAAACGAAAACTAAATAGAACCCCGAGCAACGATCGCCTCGTCAACAAGGTCACCGTGCACGGCACTCACTGTACCACGGCGCTACGCTTCACTTCCCGCAACACGCACCTGATGACCTTGTCGATATCGCTGCCAGCGTAGCGCACCGAGCACTGCGCGCCCTCGACATGCTGGCAGAACCCGCTGAGCGTGCGGAACCGCGCGCCGCAGCCGCCGGAGCGGTAGGGACACCGCATGCGCTCCTCGGCGTGCGCCGCGCTCCCGGCGTGTTTGACGAAATCAACGTACGACTTGAAGGCCCTGCGGCACGCGGCGCACCTGTAGAGCGACCCGTCCCGCACCATCCAGGCCCCGCCTCCGCGCTCGACTCCCGAAGCCGACGAAGACGAACGGCTCGAAGACGGCGTCAGGTCGGCGCGCGGAGTCGGGGTGATGAACACGCCCGCGCGGTCGACACGCGCGACGATGCGGACGAGCTTGCTGAGCGTCATGCCCGACGCGCAAGTACCGGACTCGAGGTGAAGGAATACGGCCGCGGTGGAGACGAAGTGTTTACCGCAGCCGGGAAACGGGCATGGCGTGCGCCGCCCCTGATGGATGTGCGACCGCTGGTGGCTATGGAGGTTGCTCGGAGTCATGAACGTCCTCTGGCATGGCGCGCAGTAGCGGTCGGCGAACTTCTGTTGCTCCTGTTCTTCGGCCTTTGCAGGCGAAATGCCTGTGGTACGGGTGGCAGCGCCGCACGAGCGAACGTGAGCGGTACCGACGTTATGCGCAACAGGTGCAGTCTCGCTGGGCACTCGTGCCCTGTTCACGAGCTTCGCTTTCTGCGCGCTCTCGGCGGGGCGATACTCGCATGTAGAATGCCGCGGTCGATTGTTGTTCATGACTGCGTCGACGATCAACAACTCTTTGAGCACGGTGCTGCACTCAAGCGTTCGTCAAGTCGATTGAATATCGCAGCACGGTGGGCAACGGTGGGGGCTAGATGCAGGAGGAGGAGGAGGGCCGCGTCAGCGTGTCTCCAGCTCTTATATAGCTGGACGAGCGCTTAGTCAGCACATGACCCAGCTGGTCTAGAAGGGCCCTCGAGCTCCACGGCCTAGACACCGTGGTGGACGTGAGCGAGAGAGACTGGCATGGTGTAGCGATGCCCGAGAGGACACTGGTAGGACTTGATGGGTGCGGGGGTAACAGCAGTGGCAGAGCGGTGGCAGAGTGAGGACGACAGCGACAAATCCGCGGGTGTGTGGGGGAGTGGCTGTGCCCCACAGCGTACTTCGCACGAGACGGAAGCGCCCAAGAGGTCCTTATTGTCCAACAACTCGCCACATCAGTCCGAGGTTATTATGCATCACAAACGTGCTCAAGCCTCTTTGTCTTCATCCCCTTGTTGCTGAGTGACGGTTCTCATTGCGATGGCAGCGTAGGCTGAGCAACACGAGCCATTCTTTGTGAGTGCACTCGCCGTAAAAACCCGCCTCGCAGGCTCGCACTCAAGCTGCACTTGTTGCTCTCTGACACCCCCCGTACGCTGCATCCCAACTCGTACACAAGATCAAGGCGTTTCAGAGCTCATCTTCATTCTTCTTAGTGGCAAGCCCGCCTGGACTCCGGTGATATCGCGAGCCCGACGAGGTGCGGCCAGACATCTTCACAGACTCCTTACCGTAACGCTAACTTCTCGACTGTTCCCAACAGTAGCCGCTATGGTACTACCAGTTCTTCCTGACGACATATACTGTCTGATCGCCGAGGAGCTGGACTGGAGGACTGATGTATCCGCTTTCATGCGCTGCTCGCGATCATGCTACTCCGCAGGTATCAATCCCCTCCTCCGAATGGGTGTCTTTATATATAGCGACGACGAATTGGTCGCTTTCTGCCACTTCATGAAGAGGAACTTCCTCGATCTCGGGAAGAACACCAACCAAGTGCGCGAACTCACGCTCTCCTTCGACTGGGACGAAGACGAGTACGACAGCGACGAGGACGAACTGTCGGACTATGACCACATCGATACGCTGAACGGCGCGCCCCTCCTCGTCCCTGTCCTGGGCTGTCTCGTTGATCTACGCAGTCTCACCATGGAGTACTGCGAGTCACTCCTGAAGTCGGACGACCGGCTTGTGGGAGCATTCACCGCGCTTACCACCTTGCGGGAGCTGCACATCGTCGGCTTCGGGCTTCTCACCTACGACGTCGTCAGCGCTCTCCGCTCCAACCTCTCCACGGTGAGCGTGGATTGCGGCTATCTCCTCGACGGATACCCCCTCGTACACGACGCCGGCTGCGACATGGTGGACCCGCTGCACACGCTCCGCCGGTACCGGGAAACGCTGCAAGAGGCCACCATCCACCTCGCAGACGTCACGCAGGCGCTGCTCAAGCAGGAACCGCGGTAGACCGACTACGTGTTCCCGCGCGTGCACACGCTGGCTCTGTCTAGGTGTCGCGCTGTCGAGCGCAGGACGATACGGAACGCGTTCCCGAACGTCCGCGCCCTCGACTTGTTCTGGCTGGTATGCTCCTACCAGGGCACAGAACTCACCATAGACGCGGCCCGATCGCTCAACATCGCCGACACCCGGCAATGGACTGCGCTGGACTACGTATACGCCGACATCGAGATGCTCGCGCTCCGCTGTCCGATCAACAGGCTGGACCTCGTCTGTTGGCAGTACGACACTGCGAGCCTTCATTACCTGTTGACGGCGATCGCAGAAACGCGTCCGCCGCGCCTTCTGCTGCAGTTGGGATACTGGGAGACGCATCACAACCACATCGACGCGCGGATGTCGCCGGAGTGGCTCGGGCACTTCCTGGCCAGCCGCGCGCCGGCCGTCGCTCGGAATATCACCCACTTTGGACTTGACGTCGGGCACGTCACTTATCGAGACCCGTTCCGTCGCAAGGTGCGTCAGCCTGTCTCCGCCGACGCGCGACGTCGGCTTACACGACTGACGGTCATCCCGCTTCACCAGGACGGAATCACCCAGCTGCTGGCCAGGCTCCCGAGCGTCCGCGTCTTCTCGTTCCGGCTGCACGCGGTCGGGCCCCAGGGCGAGGACGAGTATGACTGCGCCGCGTTCGTCGACGCGCTCGGAGTCCTTATGGGCTTCGACGAGGAGGGCCTCCGGTTATGGGCGTCCCAGATCGCCAGGGTAGCGCCATCCTTGGAGCTGATGTGCTTCTCCATCATGGATCGGCGCGTATCCTGGCGCGTCTCGAGGAAGGACGGCGGTAGGTGGATCGATCGGGTTGAGGCAGAGGACGGTGAACGTCTGGTGGCCGACGAGGGGATGCAGCCACATCACCCGTTCAAGGCTATGTGGCCTGGGCCCCGTGATTTACTCACTGACGATTAGAATAGGAGTAGGTGCTGTCTCGCCGGACTTTACTGGACACATCATGACACGGTATACACTGTATATTACAAGATGATAGGGAGTCCTCTCGTGTCCGAACGCGCTCCGGCTGATTCTTTACCACACTTGATGATCATACTGCAGGCTGCCCTGGTGCACAAGGCACATACGTGGCCCGGGCCCACGAGAGAATACATATCTAGTGGTACTCGAGATTGCCAAACAAACAAGACTCGGGAACGAACCTAGTGGACATGGTGACTCGGACGTCGCGCCCGTTGAGCGCCCTCCAGGCTGGGACCAGGTTCGTAATCGTCGTCACCGGCCCATTATATTGTGATTGGGCGCCGGGCCCATACATCAGATTGCAGAACTACCCGTCCCATTGGCAAGACAAGAATCACCCCTACGAGTGCAAAGTAGAACCAGTCCTCGAGAGCAATCGAGAAATTATGTATATATGATAGAGAAGGAGAAGCGTGAACGGAAACTAGAGAACTCATACCGTGCAACCGAGCGGTCCTACATTGCACTGATACTGCCGAGGTAAAAGTCACGGTACTCAGGCAGAATTTCGAGCATTGGCTGGATCGTAGCAGGCGTAGGCCTGACAAGACGGACGATCCGCAGGTGGTTATAGTCCACCTTGTGGCCGCAGAACGTCAGCGGCGTGCCTTGCCGCTCCAGTTCCGCCTGATACAGACCACGAGAGAGTATGATCAGTATCGTAATGGCATACGCATGCCCACGTCCACTCACCATGAACTGATGCAGATGCATTGCCGCCCTCTCGACGAGCGTGGCGCGCATGAGCGGAACCGACTCGGAATCCTTGCGAAGAGGCTTTCCGAAGCGAGACCAAGCCGCCTCGACAGACTTCGAGGACTGGTGACGAGAGGCGTACTCGTGCTCCTGCTTCGGGCTCGTGTTCTGCAAGACCTCGTTGCCGACAACAAACTGTCCAGCGTCAGCCCTCCCGGACATGCAAGACCGTGAGGATCACTCACTGCGTAGCGGAAAGTGAGCTTCTTGCCCTTCCGCGAGGGCCCATGTTCGTCAGGGAACCCCGGAGCCAAGGGGTCCTCCAGGAAGCGCACGAGAGTCTCGGGGTGTAGGGCGTGACAGGCTGCAACATCGACCCTCATGGAGGGTAGGGACTCGCCCGCCGAGGGATGGCTACACCGGTTTCCCCCATACACATTCTGGGGGACCACCCACGCGTCGCCGCTGGAGTGCATATGGAGACCGGCATATGACGATGGGGCAATCGAGCTCGTAGGAACGTCCTGTCGCCCAGGCTGGTTCCATGGAGCACCCGGTTCTCCACGTAGCCCGACGTCGAATGCGCGGTCGGATTGGGCAGCGTTTTGAGACAGGTCGAGCCCAGCGGCAATCCCGAAGCGGGACGTAGGGATAGGTCCAGTACCCATGCCGTACCATGCGTGCGGCAGGGCCTGAGGTCCCGCGGGGAGTGTTTTGAGCAACTGATCAGATGAGAACTGCAGAGTGTCGCCGATTGGGCGAGGGAACGACCTATTCGCCTGAAATGATCAGGTCCAACATGAGTAGCTGGGATCAAGGTGAGCGAACCCACGTACCTCCGTACAGCCGTATTGAGGATGATCGTTGGAGTACGAAATACCCTCCAAATAGTACGCAACGTTCTCGACCTATACAATGTCCCACATGAGATGATAATGTTGTTAGGATACGTACGTCTCAGATACGCGGGTCCTTACCTCTGTCGGCTCAGCGGTGAAGGCGTCTTGGCTCACCCATGATCCAAATTGGCCATTTTCGGCGCACTGGGATGCGTCCTACACTCGACCCCGTGAGACGTGAACAGCGCGGGGAACTCGAGTACGATTTACCTCGTATGTTTGGCCGCCAAACTCGCTCCCCGTCGATCCGGAAGAGGAACCAGCGTACTGCAGCCAGCTATCCATATCTACACCTGCCGATGTCGCGGGAGAGGCGCAGGGGTAATCGTTGGCGAAAGACATCTACCAAGAAACCCCGATGTGGCGGTATCAGTCTGGTATACTGAGATGAAGCAATCGCAGCGACGTACTCTGAGCTCACTGAACGTTTGGGGCGATGTGCGAGTAGAGGGGTGCGGAGGGGAGACGATGTCGTGAAAAGCAGGCGTGCAGCCTGAAGTCATCAGCAGACCGCCATTTGCAGGGCGTCATCTTGAGGGATATCTGTACGGTATGCAGTCATTAGTGCGCATGGCGGCGAGCAGGATATCGGGAGAGGTACCTGCAGTCTAGTACACCGTGCTAGCCTTGCGTTCCTAAAGCCATAGTGAGAAGTCGATGTCTAAGAGCATCAGCTTCGATGAGATATCTTACAGACCACCATACCTTCGCGGAGGTCAGGTGTCCCGTCCCTCAGGCCTTCGGGAACGCAGGCGCCTAGAGACGCATATATCATGACTTGCGATGCCGCGGCCGGTGAGGGTTCAGAGAGCAGGAAGATGTGAGCTGATGAGTCTACAGATGGATACTGTTAGCGACTCGGATGGGCTCGCTTCGGCCCTAAGAGGCATGACGAAGAGAGAGCAAGGATTTGACGTACGTATCAAAGGTTAGGGTGCCGCGGCAGCATGCGGCTGGATATCGAGATACAGCCTACTGCCCAGATATCTGGTCCCCAAGCAAGCAAACTGGCACGGGAGGGGGGAGAAGAGCTAGTACTCACAACGTTTGTGGTCGCAGGAGATGTACTGGATCGCGCTGGGCGCAGGAGCCCATATGAGAGTAATGTGGGAATCATGGGATCAGAGCGGCCGAGAGTGCGCGGGCATGAGGCCCGCGTAACTGTCCTATCCTTTTGACGCTTATGCTGTTGGAGCTGTCGCTCTTGTTGCGCTGATACCGCCATGAAGATTGCATCTAGACACTATGAGATGCTAGTGAAGCCGCGCCAGCTAGCGGTAGAATCATAGCTTGTGAGTAGCAGTACAATTACTCTGATTGATCAGGCTCGCGGTCCACGCTCATATCATCCCGCGTTTCAAGGCAGCTACTCGTTGTTGTGCCCGATCGCCCGGCATCTGGTAGTGGACACGAAAAGACAATACCTAGGAAGTCTTCCTGTAAAGATCACGGTGTTACGTGTGCAACGCATCACCGTGACCCCGCCAGAACATGAACACAATCATAACAACAGCTTTCCTTTCGACCCGCCGCACTTCACCAGAGTTACCAGCCCATGGCGGGGCGCGGTACGTGAAGAGGTACGTAAGCAACATGCCAGTGTTGAACGTTGGACAGTTGAATGTTGCGCGATTGAGTGGCGACTCTGAGGCAGTTTGAGAGAGCGCGCTACGCACATCACAATACACCATTTCCATCCGCGCGCAAGCATATGAGCTGTATCACGGAGAGGGCATGCGCACACGGGGAGCCGCATCCGCGCTGCCTCTGTCAAGACGATCCTGGTCGATGCGCGAGACTCACTGTCCCTATCTCCTGCGTATGCTTTCGGTCCACAGCCCGGCCGTCCCGCAACTCCTGCGACGTGGACAGGCACCTCGAGAAAGCGTCCCACGATAGCCGGCCCTAGTTTCCGAGTCTCCGAGCGCAAGTGCAGATTCCAGCACTAGCAGTGATGACAACATGAGGTGAGTACAGTACTGCTCTTACGAGCACCATTTAGAATAAATAGGAACACTCACGCTACTTTCATGAACGCACCTCCAGTTCGAGCCTAGAAAGTCCAGATCTCGGGGTTCACTCCGCCAAAGTAAGCGGCGCGAAGATGGCCGCGGCGCAGGCTGGTCCTCCGAGCACACTGGCACTAGTTCAATCCTCTAGCTCAATCCTCCACGAGATGGCGCGGCGGTGCTGAGGACTTGCGGGTGGTGTCGTAAAGTGAGGCGAAGAGACTTCGGAAGAGTTCAGGACAACTTGGCTAAGGCGTGTAATGGTTTGTGTCGAGTTGTGTCGAATTGTGTCGAATTGTGTCGCACATGACAAATGTCGGGCGCTTATGGGAGCGCCAATTACTGCGCAGGTGCCGGCGCAGGCAGTACTGTAAGTTCTATCTGCGCAACCACCAGACGCTCCAATTACTAGTAGACAGTCGCAGTCGAGACAAATCTCTAAGGAGACACCTTTGATTCACCTTTGATTGTATCCTGCGTTCCTGTGGATGACTACTCATCAGTCGAGCGCGGACTCGCTCGCAAGCCCGGGCAGTGGTGATCCGAGTCTGAGGATATTCAAACCGAACATTTCATTGCCAGAAATAACCGAGCACGTAAATGGAGCATTCGAACACCGAGACCCGTCGCATGTCTATGCTCTACATTTGCGCACTCGTCCATCAGCACGACAGGCAAGTGAAGACCCGCGCGCCCAGGCCCTTCAACGAGAGTACCGCCACGGGCTAGGAACCTCGACTTGATCAACGGTCGAGCATCGTCGTCAGGCTCTACGATTTCGGGTTAGTCATAACGTCCACACTGCGGACCCCATCACCACTTACGCTACGCCGGCGTTGTTGAGATACAGGTTGCGATACTCGGGGAGGATCCCGAGCTTAGGCTGCACGGTAGCGTCGGTGGGGCGCGAAAGCTCGATGATGTAGATATGGTCGAACTCGACTTCACGGCCGTGTAGGAGCAGCGGGATTCCCTTGCTCTTCAGACCCTCCTAGAAAGAGCGGTGAGTACTCTCGAAGAGGGCGGGAACGTTGATCGCAAGAGGGAGAATCGCTGCTCACCATGAAGATGTGGAGCTCAAATGCGACCTTCTCGACCAGAGCGGCGCGCATGAGGGGCACCGCGACAGACGTCTTCAGCGGCCGCCCGTGAAGATCCCACGCGGCCTTCACCGCCTCTGAACCTTGGCATCCGGCCGCATACTCGTTCATCTGCTGTGGATAGGCATTGACCCACTCGTCGCGGCCGCGAAACTGCGACGGCGTGAGTTCCTCTTCGATTACCATGAGCCCGGACTATCAGGAGCACTCACATGGAAGCGGATCGTGAACTTCTTGCCCTTACGAGCTTCGGTGATCGAGCCCTCGAAAGCAGGAGAGAGGGCCTGTTGCCCCAGCGCGTGCGCCAATATCCCGGGCTGAAGAGCACCGTGGGCGGAGACATTGATGGGCACGGTTGGCAGCGACACGCTGTCACGGGCGGAAGCTCCGTGTCCTTTGTATGGCTGCTGAGGAAGAATCAGCGCGGCATCGCTGCCGACGCTCTGAGGCGATGCTGCACATCCTGCGAACAACACCGGGCGATCGCCACCCGGGGTTGCCGGAGGAACAGAGATGTGGTGGTCGTATGACTCCTCGCTGGTCCTGGAGAGTGGGAGCGACAAGAACATTGGTTCACGGATGTTCTAGTGGTATACGGTTAGAGAAGAGGCACACACATGGCTCCCCGTGAGAGCCTACCGCGATCGGTTCGTGCGTTGGCACTGCATTCTGGAAATTGACATCGAGGTGAGCTTTCGCGGCCGGCGGCGTAGTCGAAGAACTTCTTACCCAGCGATGATCGGTGTATGCGCTATACATGGGGCCTGCCGAATTGGTGTCTGTGAGAGAACTTTGACCTTGCAATGCCGGGGTGTCAAGGCCGCGGCTCGTGAAGAAGGGCGGTGAGAAGTGGAGCGTCGACCATCCGGGAGAGACGTCGTTGAGGTGCGGACCAGGGGGTCGAGACATAGATACTGTCTGCGAAATGCGGAATGGTTCTATATGGAGTCGAAGGGAACTCGGAGCGCGGTGCGTGGCGGATGATACGGTCGAGGTCTAGACAGAGGGTGACAATGGGTAAGTGTGGTGTCCTGCCAGTCCCTCGAGCAAGGAGCGTATTATATGCCATGACCCGGAGACATACCTTTCGCGTGTACACAAAATCTGCGAGAAGTTCTAGACGTGGCTCCGATGCCATGGTAGGTCTCTCGTGCTCATCCCGATAATGACGCCTCGTGGTTTGCTGTATCAGCGCACTCGCCGAGCGTGGTGAAGGAGAAGGTGCCGGGCGTCCAATGGCCACGGGGATTAACACGACCAGGATGTTCCGATCTATCTCTTGCTAGTGATGTCACTGCTCGGGACGGATTATCCGTAATGGAACTCTCTCACCTGAGTTCGATTGGCTGCGCATATCAACCCTCCAGGTAGACCTGGACTCCTCAGCAAAGGTTTGACCACTGATGGATATCGAGCCAAGGGCGTCTGCCGAGTGATGAGATCGCGCATGACTGTGTACAGGGCGGAGCAGAAAGTTGGTGGCAGGTCTTCGGCTGTTCCCTCTGAACGGTACGCCAGTATGAGGCAAAGCCGAACGCTTGCCCAGCGATCTGCTAACCCCAAGGTGTTGCATGATGCCAAGACGATCCACAAACACACCGTCGTTGTGCTCCTAGAGGTAGTCTGAAGGATTCGGGAGGCGCGGGTGATTGGCTTCGTTGGTATGAATGGAAGCGGCACTACGTCTCTCTCGCCTACGACCACTACCCCGAGTCATCAGATATCCGCACGACAACTCCTCTCCGGCGATCTGACCTCATCGCCATCCTCCAGCTGCTCTTGATACACGTAGGCGAGATACGTAGCACGATGGTCCCGCAATCGGCGGTGGCAAGCGCGGGCTCACAACGCTTGCTGCACGCGGCACCGACGAGTGCCACCGGGGCCGACGGCGAGGTCGCGGTGCGCAAGCCTGGGCGAGAGAAAGCGGTCCATCCAGCCCATCGTCCAATATTTCATGTCAAAAGAGGACATCTGGTGAGTTCACGCCACTCTAGTGCGCGCAACGTTCTCCCCAAATCATCAAAACACGATTTTCGACCGAGTTTCGAATGCGCACTCTCTGGGCGCTTAATGGAAGATCGTGTCTGCTCCCGGTAATCTGGAGCATATGCCGGAGCAGGCAAGTTCATCGTTGTAGGGCTCAGGAGAGCACTTCAAAGAATATTTAAGATTCAACCCTTGGGTACACCCTGCGCGTCGCACGCATGCCACGTGCAGCTGCGCATGACGTCTCCATAGGAGAGTACTGAGACGATATGCGCAGCCGCAACTTTGCGAGGAGTCGAAAGAAACTCTCATGAGCGCCGACCGAGCTTTGAATGGTACTCACGATTGGCATTCCCCTTGTCTTGCAGAGACGTGTGGCACTGAGATGATGAACCCATTGGCGCGACGGTTGATCGACGTCACTTCGTTCAAGTTGTCACGGAGGCCGCAATTTCAGGCTAGGCAAATACATAGAGGCCTGGTGAGACACGTTCGGGGGAGTGCGTAGAAAGCATCTAAACACGTACAAGACACGAAAGCCGGCGCATTTGGTTCGTCACCATCCTACTCGGGTTTCCGGAGCCTTGGGTCGTCACCGCCTCAAATTTCTTCAAGCCGGAGTCACTACCCAGCATTGTAGACAAGATATCAGGGGTATGTTTCAAACACCTCTTAGTTCTAGCCGTACAGGCAATGTCGGTGCAGACAGTGTCGGCGCCAGTGTCGTGGAAGCTGCGTAACAGCGATCAAACCAGAACGAGCACTAACACCAGGCGCCTACGAGCGCTTAAATTGCAAGGCGAGACCGCAGTCACTGCAGGCTACGACTGGCATGCCCTCGAAGTAACAATACTTCCAGCAAGCCTACGTTCGCCATCTGACTCAATAACCCTGAGATTGTTGTATCCTGAGGGGTATGTATATTCAAGCAAATTTATTCGATATGTATACCTGGCTTTACTAGCTCGGCTGCTATACGACAAGAAACGGGAAGTATACCGCTTGGGCGGTGATGCAGGAAGCCCTTGAGCGCGTATGTAGGCAGCTATATGCTGTAGTAAGTTGTTCTGCAGCTCGCGCGCAATCTCCGGAGTTCAAGTTGCGATCAACGAGGAACCCGACGCTGCACGCGGATGAGGAGAAATCGACCAAACGGTCCATCGGAGAGTCGCCGTGATGATGATGTGCTGCTGGCGCATTCCCCCGTCAACGTCCACCCAGAGGCTCTGTATGGTGTTATACACGAGGGTGCCTTGAAGTGATGTCTGTGAGCAACCGCGGCCAAGCGTAAGTTACCCTGATGTGTAGCGTGAGCCGAGTGCTCACCTCTGTTCGGCATGCTTCGCCGTCGAGACCTTCCGAGGCGCGCCCAAGCGTATATCGCGTGAACGAGGCGGATACTTCCTGCCTTCTCCGGGACCCGTTGAGCGTGGTTTCAGATACTACAGTACGCACCGCTATGTCAGCCTCCCGAGGTTTCGGGACTATATCCTATGGTAGTCCACCCCAAAAACCAGGAGCGAGACGCCGTGATTGTAGTGGTCTTTGTGCTCGCACAGGTCGGAGAAGCAATCATACTGCGGACTACGGATCTTCTTGCGAACGCCGCCCTCTGCATGCCAACAGTCAATCAGCAAACACAGGTACACGGGACTGGACTCGGGCGGACCTTTTGGTGCCTTTGGGCGCCACGATGGCTTCACTCGTGCTGAGACACAATCAGTACTATGTTAAGCCCAACATCGGCGGCCGCCTGGTGCGGAAGATGCCATGCGCTTCGAAAAGCGGAGACAGGGATGCTTGAGAGTCGGCGCCGGTTCCGTCATCCGTAGCTGAACCAGAACTGCGCATAACCTTATTGTCAGCAGTCGTCAGATACACGAGATTCACACGTCAACACTGGGGACACCCCATCGGCCAGGGGGCCGGTATCTATTGTCCAAAAAAAGCAGCACCTACCCTTGGTGCCGCGCAGCAGAACCCGCGAACCTCGTATGTGGCCATGTGGTGTGCTTGTCCCGGCCAGGTCGGCCGAGAGATACAGGACCAAAGTAGCGATGATACGACGCGCCACAGGCTATACCTACGCCTTTGAGAATCCAGGCGCGGGTGATCCTCCACGGTACGTGTGCCAAATCACACGGTAGTTCCCATAGGATCATGCGGCGTCAGTTCTGAGAGGTTCCGTACTGGTCGTGTCCGGCAAAGATCGCTTCAATGCGAGCCCCGACAAAGAACTGCTCTGTGCGAACATGGTCAGGAACGATTCGATGTGGAGGTTTCTCTGGTGTGTTCAACTCACATATATTAGCCTTCGACAACGTGTCGGCCATTCCCATTCCACGGCTGTAAGTTTGAAATATAGCTTGGTTCCCTGTATGAATCCTGTATGGATGTAGCTACCAGCAAACGTACTTACCGTGCCGATTCTTATATCGTACACAGATGATCATCTCCGAGCTTGTCAGGAGGGCCTGGTACGAGTGGTGAACCCGCGTTGGCAGTTATACTGTATGTAAGAGCATGCACGAGAAAGATTGACGCTATATCGGTGCAAATGCCCGGCCAGGTTGATCTGGGTAGATCGATTGCTGCAACCTCATGGAGAGTGGTGAGAAGAGAGGCTCGACTGTCCGAGTCGAGGCAGCAGTGAGAGCCTGAGAAGGCGCACGCTGGAGGTTAACCCACGTGGAAAACATCAGGACTCCGGCCACCGCCTGGAGAAAGGGAAGACGCGCAAAGTTCCACGGCTGCCTCTTGAAGCTTGACCACTCTTCATTCAGTGATTCACGCGCCTCACTTTGGCGTCCTGCGTGTAGCTCGTTTCGGGCGGTTTCTTCCCATACACGAACACCTCTGACCCTTTTTCTATCATCTTGAAGACAACGAGGTTCGCGGGCTATGCGAACCATATCCCTCTCGGGCTACCATGGAAATGCGTGCCACCTGGACCTTACTGTGCCTTACACCCTTACACTCTATTGACATTGCCTCCATAGCGTACATACTTGTCCAGAACAATAGATCTGATTTTACCTTCCAGTAGCGATTCTGGACGACCAAGCTTCGCCGTATCTTGGCCATCTTCACCCGGCCTGACGGCACGAAGATACATTACGACGGGCCCGGGCGGCAGGCGTGGTGGATCCACTGCACCTGCTCCGTCGTCATCCAGACACGCTCGAACACGCCGCCATCCACCTTGGATACCTGACGGTGTGGCTTCTCGAACGGGAGCTGTAGAGATTCGAAGGCGCGCGAGAAGGGAACGAGGTCGAGCGCGGACGAGAGTGGGCGCTTATGTGTGCGGGGGCGGGGTCGTCGTCGCGGGGGTTCGTCAGGGGACGCGGGGTCAGCACGGGTCGCGGGGTCGTCGTTCGTCGGGATCGTCGGTTCGCGGGGTCGTCGGGTACGCGCGGGGGTCGTCGTCGGGTTCGCGGGGGTCGTCGAGTTCGTCGGGTGGCTCCGGCCCCACCAGGCAGTCGTGCACGAATTATCCTTCGGCGGAGGAGACGCGTTTGTGTAGAGATTCGAAGGCGCGCGAGAAGGGAACGAGGTCGAGCGCGGACGAGAGCGTTTGGCCAGTGCAAACGCGTGAGGATTCATAGCGCGGGAGGCCAGATTATGTAGATACATGGAGGCGGAGCGCCCGAGTCAGGTACGGTTAGAACACGAGTACAATGTAATCAAAATGAGAACAAATTCAGGCTCGCGCGAGCTCGTATGCAAGCACTAACTGAGTTTGACAGGAGCCGCAAACCACCGAGTACGTGTTCCCGTTGGGAAATACCCAGTGGCTTTCAAGGAGTCGGGTGGTTCAAGTGGAGCGCAGGACCATCGTCGAAGCGTTTCCGAACATCCGCCCATTAGGGGTGTTCTGGATGGCGCCCGACAGGTACTGTCTCTATGAAACAGATTGGCTCAACCCCGGCGGCGTTCAATCCATTAACGAGCCCGAGTCCGTGCAATGGGACAAGGTGGAGCGCGTCAACGGCGACATCGGCAGCCTGCTTCAGCGCTTCAGCTCACGCCCGTCGGGAAAAATAGACGTCGCCCGCTGGATATTCAGCGACGGCAACATTCGGCAGCATCCGAGTCGCCTCTTCCTGCAACCAGGGTAGTGGGACACGAACCGGCACCCCACACGGCCCCTGCCTCCCGAGCGATTCGTGCGGCTGTCGACTGTCCTGGACGAATCTATCGCGAGTGAGATCACCCATTTTGCTCTAGACGTCGCGCTTTGGAGTCTCAGAGCGGGGAATGGCTTACAATGACAACATCAGGTGCGTAAAGGGACCCTCCCTCCCGATTTACCGACAGTCAATAAACAACATCAGGAAAGCCAATTATCTCCGAGCGGGCCGTATGGCACCGCACGGAGCCCATGGAGCCACGGAGATTTAGCCTCCGACCGGAGATCGGCGTCTCTATGCGGCTCCGGAAGGAGACGCCTGCCTCCATCACGTGCAAGATGGAGAGAGGTATCCCCCTCGAAGTCATCGCGGCCTACGCGCATTCGCGATGTGAATATAGTTCGCGCCTTCCACGGGTTACGCGCAGCGATCCCTCTGCGTTTGGGCAGCAAACGCAGCACCGACAAACATCCCATGGAGACGCACGGAGTCCTACTCTCCAAACGGAGACGACGTCCCCATATGGGTCCTACCGGGGCGCCCGGAGGCACGTCTCCGGACGGAGATTTCCGATTTCCTGATGAAGCCTTACCGCCGGATATGATCACGAAAGCTGATGTAGAACACTTCTCCCCACTACAGCTTGCGATCATGCAGCTGCTAACCGCTCTGCCACACATATACTGCTTCTCATTCGGGTTTCACGTCGTCGGGCCACAGCCTGAGTACGAGCACACCTTCAAGCAGAGCATACTCGAGCGGCTGCAGGCATGCGCACTCCATCTCCTGAACACCCTCAACGACGCGGGCATCGCTGCGTGGGTGCCTCGCATTCTCGCCCTGGTGCTGTCCATGAAGGTGCTTTGCTGCTTCGCTACGCGCCAGACCACTGGACGGCTTCACCAAGTTGGGGAGGGCGAGCGGCTCATGGCCGACGAAGGAATGCAGCCGCGCTGTCCCGCGGAAGCTACGTCACCGCCAATAGAGCGTGAAGACAATGGTATCGTTGCATAGTAAGCAGATGTACAGAAGGAGTACGGTCAGATACTGCTCCGCTGAACCAGCCGGCAATGTCAAATCATTCCAACCTCTTCTCCAGCATCTGAGTAGCTCTGGGCGCCGCGTCCTTGCCCTTGAACGTGAAATTCCGCTCGCCCGTGAAAGAGTCGTGGATCTTCGCCGTGGTGCCCGACACGGTGAGCACGCGTCGCCCGTCCTTCGAGAACGCGGCCTTCCAGACCGAACTCCGGTGCGCCTCCAGCCTGAGGAGCTCCTCCCCGGTCTCGACGCTCCAGATGCGCGCCGTCGTGTCGTCCGAGCAGGTGACGACCCGCGTGCTGCGCGCGTCGAATTCCGCGGCCCTCACGGGGTCGTTGTGGCCGTCCAGCTCCTGGTGAAGTGTGCCCGCCGCGACGTCCCAGACGAGGCAGAAGCAGTCTTCGCCGCCCGAGACGAGCCAGCGACCGTTAGGGGAGAATTTGAGGAATAAGAGCGGCTCGTCGTGGCCGACGAGCAGAGAGAGTCGTTGGTATGTCTCCGCGTCCCATAGGCGGATAGTGAAGTCCTCGGACGCGGACGCGAGCCGTGCGCCGTCTGGAGACCAAGCGAGGATGGTAACGGCTTCGGTGTGACCCAGTAAGGTCGCAAGCGGCTTGTCTTGCTCGACCTCCCCGACAATGATGGTGCCGTCGTCGTGGGCCGAGGCGAGGCGGGCACTATTTGGGGAAAAGGCGAGGGCGCTGACGCCTTCCGAGTCGTCGTGGCCGTTCCATGCGTATAGGGCGGCGCGCTGCGCCACTTGCTGGAGGATGACCGTCCCCTCGTCGTCCCCACGCGCGACCCATCTGTAGTTTGGGGATACGGCGGTGACCGTGATGACGCGTGCGTCGCGTTGGTCCCACCGCAATTGAGGAGCATCCCACCTGTTTTGTGTTCTCCGCGGTTTCTCCAGTCGCACCGCAAGGGGTTGAGTTTTGTGATCACTCCAGCGGCGAGGATCATGACTGGACTGTGGGCGAAATGCCTCCCACCACGGAGGTATCTCCCGCGGTCGTCGCTCGACTGGCGATGAATCAGGAAGCCGTCGCGCCGTAGTGGACTGCATTTCGGTGTGTGGATGTACCGACACCTCTGTAAACGGGGAATGACCGTCAGAATACTGAATCAATCGCAGCTGCGCAGCTTACCTTGTTTTCCTCCTGATGCTTCCAAAAGCGGATTGCTGAAGTCAACGACCACCGTTCCGGCTGGCGATAGTTTGAGTGCATGTGATACATCGGTCTAGCAGAAGGCATCACCTCCACATTCATCGACATGTATAATGGGCTTCAGCTGTTTGAGCGCTTCCGGGACGTCTTCAGGGTATCCGCTTTCCTATACACACCCGGACGTGAGCGGAATGACCCGTTCGAGGAGATAGAATGACGAACTCGGAAGAGGTCGTACAGATCGGTGTCACAGGCGACAGCTATGATTGCTTCCGAAAACTTCGGAAGAAGTCAACAAGGCGCGACCTGTGTGGATGATCTGCATCCGCTTACCTCCAGGATGTAGTCGAGTAGGAAGTCAACAGGGTCGCACGGCTGCCATGGGAGTCAGTTCGTGCTTTCCGTCATACGGCATACCACTCACCGGCTGTGCGCCCGCACCTGGCATCTCCTCGAAGTCCTCCTCCGACCACTGAGTCTCGTCAGCGAGGGCAGTGTCGGTCGGATCCTCACGATCGGGTGGAGGAAGCTCATCGGGACCCGCAGCAGCCGCCATGTACTTGGGTCCGATAAGGAACCGCTTCTTGGCCTTGAAGTAGTTAAAGAAGATACACTGGTTGCACTTGCGTGCGTCCGCGACGTCAACGCCGATTCCTGGAGGTGCGAAGATCGTCGACGACGAGCCGCTGAGGCGGCGCCCGGTAGGGCCGTAGTTGTACTCCATCCTCGTATACTCCTCGGTGCTGACAGAGATAGAGAGGTCGAAGTTGCCGACCTCCAAGAGCTGCGCCTGCAAGGAGCCCTCCCTGTTCCGACAGTTGCCGTGGAACGCGCCCGCCGCCCACTTGCTTGTCTTCACCGTGTCGTGGACGAAGTAGATCTCCTCTGGCCGCAGCATTAGGCCATTCTCTGTGTTCGCAAACTCGAGCCAGTGCTCGAAGTTGTCCCGCATGTACCGGACGATGCGCTCCTTCGCGGGCAGAACAAGCGCTACGGCAGGGCGCTCCAGTAGGAGGAAAGCGCCTGTATTTTCGCGGCAATCGAACTTCAAGCTTCCTCCGAGAGAGATCGAACCGTCGGCGCTGAACAACACGCAAGTCCATCAGGGTCACAAACGCAGATACGTTGAGATGGACACCACTCACGACCCAGCCTGCAACGCCGCGGCAACGTCACGGTTGCACACCGTCTGACTGACAACGAGCGGAAACTTGATCTTCTCCCATGGACCCTGTGGCGCGTGCGTCGGTGGCCTAAACGGCTCGTAGTTCGCAGGAACGCCGTGCTTCTGGTAGGGGTCGTCGGCGGGCTTCATCGTGTTGAACAAGAGCCAGAATTTCCCCGAGTCAACGCGGCCAACAGTCCCGATCTCGATCTCGAACTGCTGGTCCTCGGGCTCCGCGTCCCAGAGCGGATAGCCATGGCCGAGAGGGAGGAGTTGTTCCGTGTAGACGTGGTGGATCGGAGGGGTGGGTGGCATGGCCGTGCTGCACCATGCAGGCCACGGCGGAGGGGGGAAGAGAGGACATGATTTTGACGGGCGAGGCGGTGGCACCCTAATATCCCACTCAGGACGGCGTTAAGTATAGGACAGTTTGACAGCGAAGATCACAGCCGCTTGATTCAGAAGCGAAGGGCACAATGGGTGTGCACTGCCCATGCATGCGGAGGTGCCCTCTTGATGTCAGAGGTCGATGTATGCCTTGCGGGCGAAGAGCATGAGACTACATCATCTAAGAGGGCGAAGATACAATCCGCGGACGTACGACGCAAACTCGGATATGGACATGAGCGCTTTATGCATGCGGCCCGAGTCCCGACCGCACAGATGCGCGAGCGCCGAGCAGCGTATCCGCTCCGAATTGTAGACGCGAAGGCTAGAGGAGAGTAAGCAGGTAAGCAGGCAAGCTACTCAGCTCGAGTAAGGCACCATATGTCGTACCTCATTGCCGCGGCCGGCGACGTCAACAAGAGGAGCCTGAAGGAGAGAAAGGGTTTCACGATGACGACGGGATGTCTGCGAGGATTCGAGAGAGTTATCTGCTCGCTGGAGCTAGCAGGATGGCTCGAGCCAAGCCGATCGCGGATCCCGGAAGAGATTTCTGTACAACAGAGGTCAACTTGGACGTATGAGCCCAAGAGTGTTTAGGACGTATTCTATGAGTGTCCAGGATGTTGACAGTGGTGCGGAACTTAGTACCCCACCGGTGCCGCGTCCACGAACATCCATTCGCGCTACCACAAGTCGGCCTGGGATCGCGCGACGAGTAATCTGTCAAGCGCATCCGTTGACACTGCAAAGGGGGCGTGAGCTCGTATTGGCGTCACAAGAAATGTAACACCATGCCCTTTTCGAGAACCTGGTATGTGCACATCTGAGCGAGACTGGAAGAGCTGTCGCGATACCGGTGGGCGAAAGGAGTGCGGCAGGATGAGTAAATACTTTCAAGTTGGACCTCCACGGTGCCATCTTAACTTTGACGGTCATCAATTCTCACGCATACAACCGTCTTCAAGCCCAGATAAGCTGCATCTGAACTTTATAAAGCCGCCAGTAATGGCTGTTAATCGCCATTCGGCGCAAGAGGCATCAGCGAAACCGCGAGATGCGCCCATGCGCTTGGGAGTGTATAGGAGCGGTCCCAATTCACGCGATCGCTTCTAATCCGAGCAGTTAATCGCCAGCTTTCGGCCCGTCTCCCAAACCCCATGCAAACCGCCAGGATCGCTGGTAAACCCTGCGCCCGCTGGCGCCCATTGCAGGCAATTCTTGACTTCCTATGAGATTGGGCGTACTTCCAAGTACACCGGGGGTGTGCATTAGCATAATCAGCTTTTTCTGTCAATGTATAATAGGGCCACTGTCGGTCGAGTGTCTGGATATTGGTCAAATGCTGCTGGATTGATATTGAGACATAGGTAACGTGACAACAAAGCCAGAAAATAGGGCATCGTAATAGTGGTACGGGAGACGCGGGAAGACGTGCGCGTGAGTGCCCAGAGGACTCGTCTCTAAGCGCCGCTGGATGAGGGACTAAGATGGGACGTGGCTAAACGACGCAGCGGATCACACAGAGATCGTGTTACCTAAGGCCAAGGATGTCAGAATCACCTTGCAGGGAACTGAGGAATTACTGTGCCAGGGCGTACACGGTACATTGAGCTAAACCGACGCTAGATTGCGCGAAGCCGTCGCGCAGATGACCAATCACTGTCAGGCTAGGTAAGTGGATGGCATAGTGACAGAAATCCGCAAGGCTGTTGACTTACAGACGAAGAGAAAGCTTTCTGCCGAGTGCTCGGGAACGCACCGGCGGCGTCAGTAGGCGGCGGTCAGAGAGTCTGCGCGCTGCAGTCGACTCGGACGCGTGCGCCGCGACTTGACGGGACTTCGGACGCGAGTCGCAGACCGCACTCAGCCTGACGCTGTTGTAGCGTCCATAGGCCTAGCGGAACATGAAATATGTGAGAACTACTCGAAGAGTTGTCGCCGAGGAGCGGTAGTGGTCGAGGAGAGAGGAAGAGGGGGGACGAGGATCTTCAGCAGATTATGACGATTTATATACAGGAGTCGGAAGGGAAGCCGAGGCGGAGTTCGAGGATATGACAGCTTGCCTGTCCGGCAACTCAGGATGTCTGTTGTACTGCTGCATACGACGGACAGCTTCGAATGCGGCTCCAAGCGACGTCATTCTTGCGGTCGTGGAATACTTTACTCTCATGCGGAGGAGCCTTGGAATATGTGGAATCACTTCCAGGGAATAGGAGTGCGCGCGAGCACTTGGAAGCGCTCCCAAGCAAGGAGCGGGCGCCTAAACCCCGGGCGCACCTCGCGGTTTCGCTGATGGGATGGACCGACTCCTTGAACTGTGCACAGCTAGCTAGGAATTCCGAGAGCGTGACCTCAACGCACTCGACCCTACGACATTACTACGACATTACCTCGGGCTTTATGGCGGTGGACGCTGTGCCAGCGAAGCATCGCTTGGACTATGTGAGACAGCATCATCGGCCACCGACGGATAAGCACGAACGGCTGACTGCCAATCCCGCGGCAGCCTGAGCTTGACTCAACATTGACTGTCCTAGGTGCGTAAAGCATCGCTGGCAGTTCCGGCGACTCTACGTCTTATCTTCTGATCTCTGTACCTTCTAGGTGCAGAATGAGTGTGGCACGCGCCTATGCCTAGACCCCACGCGCCCTCAGAATTGAACCGAACGGCTGGCCAGCCCTTTCAGTGCGGCCGCCATGGTACTGCCGACGCGTATCCTGTCGCAAGATCTCGTGTCGACGCTCATACATCTCGATGCGGCGCACTCGGGCATCCAAGGAAGGCGTCTGGTGTTCGATGGGAAGACATGAACGTCGCCAACGCGTTCTAGCACAACGCACAAGGGCTTAGCACGGGTACCGTACTGACGGCCCACGCTCGCGCGGCAGGCTGTGGCCAGAACGTAGTGCGTGCTCGACACAGTGCATGTGCGCAACGTTCTCATGCGGCCATTTCTCGTCGTAAATGTCCACAGTAGCCTCGCGCGGGGCATTCGAGTGCCTAACACACATCAGTGCCGGCACAGCCTTTCACAATAGAATCGTGCACTCTCTCGTGAAGTCTATGACCAGCTGGCGAGGATGGTAGCTCAGCTAACCGCAGGAGCCCGCGGAATGCTGTTATATAAGAAGCTACAAAGACTTCTGTAACGGCACCTCGCCATCGACCTCTCTCTCTCTCCCAGTGAGTCACTCAACAGCCCATCTCTCTTATTGAGGCCTCACCAACAACCCTCAGCAAGATGATGCGCATTCTCAGCTTCGTTCTCGCGGCCTTCGCCGTCGCGCAGAGTGCGTCTCCTTCCTCCCTCCAACACTGCCATGCACCCCATTGACCACCCGCTCTCCCTAGTCGCCGCCGTCCCCGCGGTCGTCGAGCCAATCACCACCACCGAGGCGCACGCCGTCACCACCGTCGTCACCGAGCGCATCCCGGTCACGACCGTGCAGACGCACACCACCGTGCTCACCGAGACGGAGATCGTGCCGGTCTCGCGCACGACGACGCTCACTCTCGACGGGCAGCCGAGCCTCGCGACCGTGCGCGCGACGACGACGCTCACGCACCTCCTCACGGAGGTCACCGCGGGGCCGGCGACGACGACGCTCACGGGGCTCTCGACCGCCACGTTCTTCACCACGGGCCCGGTCACCACCCTCGTCACCGTCTCGCGGTGAGCGCGGACCGCATCAGCATTTGTGGACGGAGCGGCTCAAGGGCAATGGTTATCTTTCGGATGAGGTTCCGGTGTAGTGGGAGAATGCAAGGAGGGCAGGAGGAGGTCGTGTTGTCTAGCATCGGATGTGTTGAATGACATGGACATTGGTCGTTGATTCAACCCGTCGCCTGCAGCACAAGCTCACATCGTCGTGTCATATCACCGACCTACCGAGATACGCACTCTGGTACCAGCACGCCAGACTGTGCAATTGCATCCCGGAATCAGCAACGTAAATCTGCGCATACGCCCGATCTCCGGCGTGTCGTTCTCCCTCAAAATCTCACAGCACGGATGCGCACCAGTAGCCTCGCACGCAGGTTTATGAATCGAAACAGATGTGGCGAGCGGCCATGTGTATTACTGCGATTACTTATATGCTACTATGTAGTCCGTGTGTAGAAAACGTTGCCAGATGAGAACGCCCGGCTACTCCGCCGCCGTGCGGGTAGTCCAGGACACATCAGGAGAGGACATGCTGCTATAACGCGGAAGGAGCCAAGGTGAGCCGCGGTATTTCGTGACGAAGGGTGCCAAGAACTTACCATCTCGCCCAGAGACGGCTTAAGACGACTCAGGGCCGCGCGTGAGCCACGTCGGAATGGCGTTGGCCGCAGTGCGGGTCGCCCATGGCGCCACGGTCTCAACGGACGCCGGGGGCCCACGGGAGAGCCAAGTCGGGATCGCGTTCGCGCCGGTGCGGGTCGCCCAAGGGTGGACGGTCTCCGCCTCCGACGCGGGGGGGCCGCGGGAGAGCCAGGTGGGGATGGCGTTCGCGCCGGTGCGCGTCGACCACGGGTGGTCCACGGTCTCCTCGCGCTTCAGGTGGAGGTCGCCGCCGCCCATCGCGGGCGCGAAGATCTGCGTCTTCGGCAGGCTCTGCTGGTGGTCCGTGATCGGCTTGCCCGGCTCGTTGCGCCCGAAGTGGAGGTCGCCGCCGAGCGCGGGGGTGACCGGGATGCTCGGTTGGCCGAGGGCAGGGCCGACGGGGATGTCGTTGCGCGCCTGGACGTTAGTGTCGACCGGGGCGGCAAGGGCTGAGCGGCAATGTTAGTCCAGACGTTCATATTGAGAAACAGCAGGTGGTGCATACCACCGGTGACAGCGAGAGCGGCGAGGACGAAGTTGAGGAGGTGCATCATCTCGATAGGAATGATAGTGGATGAAGGCGTAGAAGTGGAAGAAAGTAAAGAGGAAGGAGACTGAAGGAAGTGAGTGGACGGCGGTGAGGAATTCTCGTCGCAACGCCGCCCTTCTTATACTCTTCAGGATCCCAAAATCCGGCTTTCGCAATTCATATTCAAGGGCCCCCAGAATGAGGTGCGCCGGGGGTGAATGGCCTGCCGGGGGCGTTGCGAGACGGTTAACCGTTGCCTGTGCGTGCACCGGGCGTGGAGCTCGTCATTATGAGTACCCGCCTCTTGCGCGGAATCCGATCATGCCTGCGCCCAATCAGCACTGGTCATAGGTTCGAAACGTGAGCTGCGCAAATCCTGCACACCTTCGCGTGTGCTAGAAGGCGGACGGGTTGCCGTCATCGACTGAGCCTCACTGATTGACGGAGGTGCGCCTCGTCCTTTTGGGGGGAGGGTTTGACTTTCCCGCCCTAATATGCTGTACTTCCAAGCGGGATGGCTAGGCATCATCGCCGCGAAGAGTGCTATGCAAAGTATAGCGGCATCAAGTGAGCAGAGCTCACCCGGTTTCCAGCGGTTCTACCGTCTGTCGGGGGAGTCTGAGCAACACGCTACAACTGAGAGGATGTTCTCCTGCCCTGGTGCATGCATATGTATTAGACCTCGCATCTCACAGTATGCGCATAAGGCCACGTACACATTTGCGAAGACAGGCAGTGGAAGTGCACGATGAGGAAAGCACTGAGTGATTTGCGTCTCTGAGGACGTCGAAATCGGCAAACGCCGAGCACAGCAACAGCAGATGCGAGCGCTTATGCTGACTTGGACAACACCGGCGACCACGACATGTTCTCGTCTTCCGCCGCATCCTTGTATGTTGAGTCTCGCGGTTCATCTTGCGACCTGTGCTGCTATAGTTTACGCTGTGAGAAAGTGTTGCTCACTGCCTCCAAACGTGGGTGGGCTCCAACCCTCTGTCACAATCGTGAGGCGTGGTGACCGCCGCCAGTGAGTGCTATGATCAACACAAGCCTGTAGTATGTCGAACTCATAGTGGTCGTAACTTCAGGATTGTTTCTTTATGAAACCTGTGATCATCTTTTGCCGACCAATGTGCGATATATTGATATTGTCGAGAATCTTCAATCGTCCGCCATGCTACAGAACGTCATCATGAAGCTCTACTTGGGAACCGTTACTCCGCATGGCACCGCAGAAGGTGTCCTCACGAGACCGCCTTGCTTCTCTTTCACCATCGCTGTATGTTGATGTCGACGTCGGTTTCCGGTCCCTCTGTGCGAGTCGATGAAGCCCAGGTAAGCATGCCGACCTTCTCGCATGGATTCCAAGGACGCAGCTCAGAGTCTCATCCGCGCCAGGAGTCCACTGTGAACGTGTAGTCTCAATCACGAGGCTCTATACCCAGGGAAAGAACCACGCGTCCGTCATGTGGTCCAGCTTTTGAGCGATCCTCTTCGATCCGGTACCGCCTCCAATGTCACCTGTTCGTGCGTACCGAGGAGCTATGTGGCGTTATCATCCTTGTTGACAGGAGGCACACCCGACGGATTACCGAAACGAGGGCATCTACCGCCACGGTGAGTCGCAGCTGCCCGAAAACGTAAGGATGTAGCACTGATGGTGTTCGCGATAATGCGATCGCGGGTTGTACCGACTTATCGCAGACTCGATGAACCTCCGCGTCGCTTCTAAACCCTAATACCTTCGCCACGGAAGAACGGCAATAAGCCACACCGTCCCCGTAGGGCGACCATGGTCAAAGGTGCCAATTTCCCCCTCGTTCGCTTGCGGGGATACCATCAGTCGCCCGACCAGCCACACCGCCGCAAACCAGCTCGCCATGGCCCCCGTACCGCATCACACCAAGTGGGGTTGGACATCGTACAGGAAAACCGGCACGAAATACTCGCACTTCTCTGCAGCGCCCCTGACCCACTTCACCCAACTCATCGGCGAGCGCGCTTGGGTGCCTCGCCCACACTTCTCGCTACTTCTCTGGGAACGCGTGATAGACTATCTACGGGTTCCACTTGGCGAGAACTTCTGGCACCCGCGCGATCTCCAGTCCTGCGCTGCCGTCTGCCGCGCATGGCGTCCGCGCGCTCGCTTCAACCTTTGGCACACCACTATGGTCAGGACGGAAGCCCAGGTCCGCCGGCTGCTTGATCTCATCAAGGAGGACCCGTACATCGGCCAGCTCGTTCGGGAGCTCCAGCTCTACCCGAAGTGCCCAGGGCTGGAGCTTGGCTGCGTCTCCTTCCATCTCCCCGAGCTCGCGCGGGCGCTCCCGAATCTCCGCCTGCTGTGTATGAAGCGCGTGAACTGGGTGGGGTATCCATGCGCGTACAGCGGAGTGATATCGCATTTCAGGTCCCTCGCCGTCCTTCACCTGTGGTTCGCCAGGTTTCGCACCGTCGCCGACTTTCTCCGGCTTGTGTGGTCGCTCCGCAACCTTCGGCATCTGGTCATCCACAAGGAGATGTTCATTGAGAAGCCACTCTCCAACGCCGACGCTCTCAGGCTCTCTGTACTGCGGAAGCCGCCCGCATGCAACGCGCTCTCGATGCTCGAGGTTGGGGTGAGAACTCATTTCGCTCTCCCGCGCTGCGGTTCTCTAACCACTCATGCAGGATGTCGTCTGTGAAGAACATGCCGCCGGACTTGTCCTATTCCCGCCACAGGGCGTATTCGGTGACTCGGTGACGTCTCTATCCCTCCAACCGCAAGGACCGCGACTATCCACCATCCTAGGTACGACGCACTTGATCTGTGGGATGGTTATCACCGGGACTCATGCATGCGAACTCCGTAGAGAATGTTGAGCGGTATACTCGCGGATTCAAACACTTACAAACCCTCGACCTGTCAGTCGACTTCTCTGCCATCCTCGCGTCCCTGCGGAGTGACGACCCAGTCGAAGGCCGTGGCTTCCTTCCTCATCTCGCGTCGCAGCTCCCTTCCGCCGACATCATCCGCTCGATCTCGATCTCCGTCACCGGGAAGGCCGCCGGGAGCCGTTCGCGCTTCTTGGACGCTCTTGTCGGCGACGAGGACGAGTTTGGTCTGCTCCGAGAGCGCCTCCCCTCTCTGAAGGCGCTGCACTTCAAGCTGCGCGACGGCGGTCCGGATTACTTGAGCTGGTGGACCAAGGGCATCTTAGGGCGCCTCCCGAGCGTGGCGGACCTCCTCGAGGTCGAGATCGAGCGTGGTAAGACTATCCAATTCCCGAGCCTCATGTCTCAGTCGAACTGACCGTCGCGCAGTGATAGAAAGCGGATGGTCGGAAGCACCCCGGTCGAGCCCTGGACTGGCACGGCTCGCGAAGCACGTATGGTCTCCCTCCGCAGTGATCTCTGCGGAGACCCGCGCCGCTGCTCAAGACGATGAAGACGACCCTGATAGGTGGTATACACAGTATTACTACCTGGATGAGTGATCGTCCGCATGGTCTCGCTGGGCTCTTTGGGCGCTAACGAGTGTATGGCGTACATGCGTTCGATGCCCGTGCTCGTGGGTGGTCCTTCCATGAGGGCATCTGTCACTGTACCATTGACAAATAGGCTTTCAGGTATCGTGTGGCTGCGTACTTGCGCGACTCACGCCTCTTGCCATCCCATCATATATTCCAAGCGAAGTGCAAAGCCGACTACCCCCAGATCCCATCGATACCTGTACAGGATGGGAGTGCTGTATGGATGTCATGATCTCCTGTGTATCAATGTTCAGTTGGAAGGAACGCCGACTGCGACCGCGCGATCGACTACATTGAAGGCCAAGAGTCGGCGCATGATACCATTGTACCCCCGAGCCCGCCGAATGAGCTTACCGTAAAGGAGACCCACAGGATTCCTGGGCAGTGGGGCGCAACCGCAAAGCGAGCGTCCGATGCTGCCAGGCATCGACGCGTGTTGGCGGGCTAACAGTGTATTTCTCCTTCACGAAGGAAACGATCCCGCGAGAATTCAGCTCAAGCTTCATTGCCGACATTCTCCGAACCTCTGAGGAGGACTCAGCCCGAGTACAGCAATAGCACACGCCGGAGGAAAAAACTGGAGCTTCGTACCCTGACCGTGACGACTACACAGATTCTCAAAAATGTTGACGACACCAGCAGGGTTCGAACCTGCGCTCTCAGAGAGAAACAGATGTTCACCTCGCAGAGGATTCTAATCTGTCGCCTTAACCACTTGGCTATGGTGTCATGAAACCCTGCGCCTTCCTTGCCCATCCTGTCGGAAAAAATAAGAGCGCATCGGGAGGGCTGTCATCTCGAGATCGCCTCGGATTGCCTCGAAATCACCCTCGGCTCGCCTCGCATAACCCTCGCATCACCCGCCTGAGGCCTCGAGATGGGTATTTTGCCCCGATCTGCCCTCTTGAGGCCTCCCGAGCGGCTCCCGAGGCATCTCGAGGATTTGTACCGCCGCCCGAGGCCACCGGAGGGCGTTCTTATTTTCTCCGACATATTTATTCCACACCGGCAGGAAGAGAACATGTGATTAGGAGCACGTAAAGTGGGTAGACTCTCAGGAGGAGCGGGTACAGGTATGTAACAGACAAGCGCGAAGAGGTCTAGTATGGCGGGAACGCGAAGGAAAGCATGATACAGCAGCGTACTATAAAGGGCGTGCAAGGAGCGCGGGGGATGAATGCACAGACGAACCTGGGGGAAGCGAGAAATGTAGGAGAGAAAGGAAAGCAGAGTGAACGTGGGGGTTATGTACGGGCAATGAAACTAGTCCGCGACGGCAAGATAGAGTATAGAATAACATACGCAAACGAGGTGCAGCAGTCACGGCCCCTCACCGATTCGAACCCGGAGAAGTCGAGAGATCAACCCCTAGGGGCCCGCCGAGGACGAACCAGGGCCGCCCCACACCCACACGCCGCGCTCGTCCTCCGCGCCCGCCGTGCCGCTCTGGAAGCTCCCAAGGGTGCGCCGACTCTCCCGCGCAGCATTGACCATGCGCGTGTACCGCCGCTCCGACCCGGAGCCCGACCCAGGCCCGGGGGACCCGTACGGCATGGAAGGGAGCCCCGCGTCCTCCCCGTCCCGCGTGTCCGTGGAGAACGCACTCGGGAGGCGCGGGCGCGACGGGCGCGCATACGTCGGCGACGACGGGGCCGAGAGCGAGCCACTCGGGCTCGGGGTCTGGGTCTCGGACGAGTAGGACGCGAACCGGAGCGGGGAGAGCGCGCGGTCGGGCGGGGAGGGGTACTCGGGCGGATCCGCCGCCGTAGTCGTCGTCTCCGTGATCTCCACCATCTCGATCTGCACCGTGGGCTGTGGCGCGAGAGGATGTGCGGTGGAAGGGGTCAGCGGGTCGACGGGCGTCGCGTATGCGGCAGCGAGCGGGTGAGTGCCCAGATGCGGAGAGACAGCGACGGTCGCGGACGAGGACGCAGAGGTGAAGGAATCGAAGCGCGCCGCATGCTGCCCGAGGGTTGCCGCGGGGAACGCCACGCCCACCATCGTCTCCATCGCGCCGTACTGGGGACACACGTCCGGGTGGCTGAGCCGCGGCGCACGCAACGTCGGCACCGGGCTCGGACGGGTCCACTCCGCGGAGGCGCGTGCATCGGAGGCCGGGGCATGGTGCGCGCCCGGGGTGGGGCTGGGGTTCGGGGGCCTGTGGGGGAGGTGCAGGGAGGCAACCGAGGCGGAGAAGGAGGCGAAGGGCAGGCCTTTCTGCTCGAGCGGATAACGGAGGATGCGCGAGTTGGAGGGGAGGAATGATGCTCTGGAGGTGTAATCCTGGGAAGGGTGGAGCACGCTGCGTGCGTTCAGCCTGCATAGACGAGGTTAGTTATGGTTGGTCAGGTGGGGTGCCGGACGTACATGGCCATGTATGAGTTGATGTATACTGTTCCAAGCCCAGTGTTAGCACAAGCACCTCGAAGTAGAGCGGTGAACGCACGCTTCACGACAGTGAATTCTATCGCTATCGGGATAAATGTGGTGGGGTACGCGACCATCTGTTATCCGCGGACGTCAGTGTATACTCACCTGTACCACGACAGAACATACCATGGATATTGTGAAGAGCGAACAAAGGCTAAGCGGCGCTGTTAGGCAGCGACTGGCGAAGCGCTAAGAGCGACTTACCCAGTGATGGTGCCGGTGTTCAAAGTGTACACCATGAGCGTCTTAAAGGGCCCGTTCATCCTGAGAACACTTGTCAGGTATGAATCAACGTTTGCAGATAGGCTCAGACGTACGCTTCTGAGCGCGGGCGACACTGGGCGAGAAAATAGCACAGCGAACCGGCTATGATGCCGTCGATCACTGTAGATGCTCCGAGAGGGACATACGTCGCCCACTAATAGAAACGCCGGCTCTGATGAGCTTGGAGTTTCCATGATGAACCGCCAAAGAGATAGATAGACGTACCGGAGCATGGGCCAGTTCCCAAAATGCCTCGAGCTTGAATCTGCGTCCGACAAGAGGGTCAGCGGAATCTACGAGACTCATCATCTGTATGCTCACGTTTCGACACACATTACTGGGAAGGTTACAGATGAGAAAAACACGTACAAGCACGAAGCGACGACTTACCAATCGCTATTCCTGCGGAGGTCAGGCCCAGTAATCAACACCTGAAACACGCGTCTTCAGGTATGCAAAAGACGTACCATACCCAAGGGCGACTAGGCCGCTCTGCAACCCAAGGTCAACTTCGAAGGGACTGGTGCTGCATGTAGAATGTTATGACTCACCACAAGCCAAGGCACCAACCGCCGCATCACCCATCGCGATGCGCTCACGCGCGCGGTAAGCTTCTGGCGACTCCATCTGCGGGCTTCCTTGCCAAAGGGCTGCATGCGTTCGTCGATGGCAAGGACTGAATGAACATGTGAATGAGTGAGTGCTCGGAAGGTGAACGTAACTTGGCTTACGCGTCCATAACCGGGACGTATACAAACTGGAAGTGGATATAAGCGACGCACTATGGCTGGCGCATGACAACTCACGTGTGCACCGAGCAGACCACCAAAGCCTACGGAACGTCAGATCATGAACGTGACCCCAATACGGATCTATGCGAGAGACATACGTCGACGACTATACGCAGCTACGCGGACCTCAGCGACGGCATGTAGCAAGTGCGAGAACGTGCGTACCTTGAAACTCCATACGATCTTGGAAAGAGAGTCGGGCTTGTCATAGTTGGTGACAAGGTAGAAGTAAACAAAGTGCGCGCTCAGCGCAAGGTGTAATGCGTCCAGGAACCTGAGGACGTGATGAGGGAGTTGTCCGATGACCGATTGCGTAGAGAGAAGACGCACCAGAGCCAACAGACTGCTAGCTTCCTCCACGCCCTATCTGAGGGATACTGTTGGAAGTATACGAACACCTGCAGCATCGTTACACCAAACAGCCTAGGCAGAGTTCAGCATCGGAATTCCGGACTGCATGGCACGATGAGTGGGGAAATACAGGCAACCGGCAGGACAACGTGTGCTGCATATACGCATATGAGTAGATTGGGAAACCCCGATGGTGCGCTACACGCTAATGCATAGATTAGTACTGGGATGCACACATGAATCGACCGAGAGACAACATACTTTGAGCTGAAAGTGCCCGTACAGTGAACAACATCGTATGTAACTTCACGACCCCACAGTCTTTCCCGGCGCGCCCAGGGCATTACGTATCCGCGCCATGCCGGACCCCGAGATAGAGGGACTTACACTGCGGATAAGAGGACACCGACGAAGAGGGCGCCATAGGTGGGGTTCAAGTCGGGCATGCCTCACGACGACGAAGTCGGGTACAATTGGGACTTCGCCTGAGCGCGGGCGGTGATCAGAGAGGGCGGGAGGAGGAGGAGGAGGGGGAAGGCAAGAGGGCGGGGGAGCGGGAGGCGACTCAGACATGGGAGGGACGTGGCGGGGAAAGTGGCGGGACGGGGGATGGACTGAGGGCGAGGGCAGGAGGGGGAAAGGCATCGTCCTAGCCCGACCGGGCCCAAATTGCGACCGCGTCGCTTCCAGTGACAGGCCCTGAGTTCGGCGCGCTCGCCTTCTCCATGCTCCCTGCCCTAATCGAGCAGTCTCCATGTCTCTCTCCCCGCCTTCTCAGCCCGAGGATCTCTACCAGTCGCACGTGCGGGTGCTCATGCATGTTCTGGCTCTGCAACACGGGCTGTATGCGGAACGCCGCTGCGAGAGCGGTCGCACAGGCGATGGACGAGAGAAGAAAGGAAGAGAGGGCGGCGTTGAATGACAAGTGTTATGTGGCTGTGTCAATTAACGTTCCTGCTTTAATTGCCGGCGCGTCATCGGCACTCCGGGCGAAGGCGCCTGTCACTTTGGCACCTTCTCTCGAATCCTCGACGGAGAAGGCCAGGAATACGTCTTGCACGCTCTCTTCCATCTTCGACCCGTCCTTGTCCTCCAAGCCTCCTCCCCATCCACTCTCTGCTCCATCAGGCTGACTGCGCTTCCCCGAGGTATTGCCAGCAATTGATGCTCAGGCGACGAGACAAGGCTACTATCGTGCGACGTGGGTTAGCGACCCAGGCTCTCTGAAGTGTCAAAGGCGTACGTTCTCTTGACCACATCTGCGGGAGTATATTCTCAGTATGTTTTCTCACCTGCTCAGGGCGACTTCATTCATCCAGAGCAGCTGAGGTACTCCCCAATCACCTGAGCCTCTCGACTTTGGGTATATGACGCGCCTTCCATCTGTGCTGAAGTCTCTCGATTATCGAGGTACGTTGCATGTCACGGAATTCCGCGGCTTCTGGGGGCGACTCGCGACAGGACGCCTGAATGCAAGCTCAAAGCATTCACGCGGTCTCGGCTCGTTTTCCGAGTTGCAGGCGGCCACCGCGGCGCGCGGCATTTGCGTTCGCTAGTACTCGTGGCACATGAGTAGAGCTGTAAACGTTTCGCAGCGCGTCTGCCCTGCCTTGGGTGCGGTCTGTTTGGCCTTGCCCCACAGCGCCTCTCTTGCGACTATCAGCTCTGCTCCGCTCTTGTGGGTTCTACCCCACACCCACGAAAAATCACACCTTGCGAAGCAGCTCTAGCGTGCGCGTACAATTTTCCTCAGTCTGCTAAGTGCCCACGCACGCGCACGTATAAGTGAGAAGCTCGCCACGTCGGAAAAGCTCACAATGCGAAAGCCGATGGGCGGGAGAAAACGCCGTACGTCTATTAAGGAGAGTTGTACAATGCAATGTCTAGCGGGATAAGGAGTGGCAGTAGGCGGAGACGCATCTCCACTAAGCAGATCCAGGTTCTCTCAAACAACCTCGTCTTCCCCTCAGATACGGATCTGCGTTGTTCAATGAGAATGTACCCTATCACTGGGAACGTACAAAGCTTACCTGAGTGGTGACGCTCGGCGGCTGCACGAGCGACGGCGTCACCGGGCCCACCTGCTGGAACTCAACGTTGTGCGGTACGCTAGGAACCGCAGCGGCCCTGTTCAGAGGAGGCAGGGGGACAGCCGCAGGCAGCGTCGTGGGCAGCGCGCTGGGCACGTCCGTCACGTCGCGCGGGACCGCCGCGGAGGGCACGGACGACACCACAGGCGGGATCGACACCTCCCGGGCCACCGACGGCCGGGGAGGCGTGGGTGGCCGGCTCGTGATGATCTGGCGCGGGACGAAGGTCGTGACGCCCTCCGCGTCCGACATCGGGCACGGCGTGCTCACGCTGGCGGGCACGCGGTCCACGACAGTCGTAGGGACGGACGGGGCCGCTGAGAGGAGCGAGCTCGTGAGCTGGCGCGCGCCGAGCTGGGGTACGGGCACGGCGCCGAGGACATTGTCGACCACGTTCCCAGCAATGGCGGTGGTGGGAATGCGGCCTGCGTCAGAGACGATGTCACGCTGGTGGATGGGGGCGGGGGACGCGACGATGGTGGTGATGGGACCCGAGGCGAACATCGCGGAGGTGACGGTGGCGGAAGCAGAGGGGATGCGTGTGAGGGGGCTGGTGCGCGTCAAGATGGACGTAGGCACGCCCGACGCAGCGACGGCGGCACCGATGGGGCCCGAGGCAGACACCACACCGACGCTGGAGACAGGGTCGATCGGGGCGGCGAGACCTGTAAACGGTTGGAAGGTCAGTCAGGTCACAGCAGGCAGAAATGTGTGCACGAACTGCCAGTAGCGGCGACAGCGAGGAGGACGAAGTTGAGGAGATGCATCATCTTGTCAGAGAGATAGAGCAAAGAGAGGATCTGGATTAAGTGGAAGAGGTCGTAGATAACGAGAGAAGAAGAGAGGAGCGGACGGCGGTGAGGAATACTCGCCGTCGCCCGCCCCCCTCTTATACCTCGTCGCCGCTCCCCCCAGCGGGCAACGTTGCACCGCGCACCCCGCGCAAGAATCGGCGCAGCGCCGCTTCACCGACACGCTGCTCGGACCTCGGTGCCGGGGGCTTCTCGCACTGCCGTCGACCGCTGTCGAGCGTTGGCGCGTCGGTCATCGCCGCCACAATGGAGCGCGCCCGCCATACGCGAGCGCGTACGGCGTTCGCGTCGGCTGCCCGCCGCTGCGCGGGCTTCGCGCGGATCTGGGGGACACCGCTCGGTGCGCTGGCACGGTTTGCGAGAGGGTGTGACGCGTCGGGTAGGGGGTATATGCATTAGCGCGGGCTTCTTGAGCGCGGCCGCCGCTTAGCGCGACTTGTGGGGACCGTTCGTCGCGCAAGCCGTTGGGGATGAAGGTAGAGGTGGCTGGCGTCCTCACTGGCACCTCTACAAGGACGTGTGTCTTCAGAGTTAGTAGAAACAACTGTGCGACGGTACAAGTACCATGTCCACTGCACTCGTGCGTGGATGAGATTCACCGCTGCGAGTGCAAGCTAGCGGGCCAAGTTGCGGCCCCGAGAGTTCGCGCGCCTTGGGGTACCATGAGAGCCTCGCACCTCTTGAGGTCGGGTTAGAGCAGTTTTCAGGATGCTGTCAAAGACATGATCAGTTGACACGTTGGGGGAGCGGCCTGCAGAATGGGACGCGTCGACGTCGTTGCGTTAACGTCGCGAAAGAGTAGCGAAGTGGGCGTCTATACCGGGGTATGGGTCGGACCGGCCTTCCGAATTCCTGCCGGGCGGCAAAGCCTCTTCTTGCGCATGTCCACCACCATCCTCGTCGAGCTCCCGCCCAATCCTATTTCTCTTGTCGTCTGCCATGAATCTCGTTCGAATCTCAGCGCCAGCAAAAAGGACTGTTTCTTCAAGCCTGGTCAACATGAGGGGCTCGCGACTGTGTTTCGTCTGCACTGGCAGTCCCCAGGGAGACCCGTCTCGTCATGGACATGGCGTATACTCACACCATGGGGAAGTTTGCCGCCTGCTGCCTTGCGGCGTTGACTGTGCGCACGCAATATGCGCTTGTCGTAGCGCAACGCTCGATGTTCGATCACGTTCAATGCTTCATCGCTCGTAAGCACGAAGGCCCTGGGCATTTTCCAAGGGTCGCCTTCACCGTCTTCGCAGGCGAGGGAGGCTTTGACGAGAAGGTGAGTTGTGAGAGCGTATACTGCGTGGCTGTGGTTCACTCAGCCAAAGGTTACGCAGGGTTAAGCACGCTGCACCGCATTCCCCTGGCCATGTGGCATGCATCACGAGACGCAGTCTTTCTGCGCATCTACGAAACGGGGTCTGCACGGCGACTTTGCGAAGACACGCCGGTGCCGCGTTCCGTCAGTGCTGCGCAGTCGTCAAGGCCGCCGCATCCAGTTGCATTGCATGTCCGACCACTTTGTCAGATCGTCGGCCACGGGCAGACTCCCCCGGACAAGACGCTGCCAAGACTCTGCAGGGAGCACACACGCTCGTACCTATCTGCTGCGAACCAGGCTTGGACAATCAGTCTCCTGACATTCTACCACGGTGAATAGCATCGGGGCGGAAGCCCTCACCTCCCAAGAACTCTGCCGCGCTTCTAGGGCTCCGTGATGATTTTGCAATTCGGCGCAACGAGTAACATCATGGCCGCGTGAGCCCTGCTCGCGAAGACGAGCCCGCGACATAGCACAGGAATGCGGAAGCGGGCGCGGTGCCTATTGCCCACAGGCAATCAACGCCTCCCAGAAGACCCACACCGGAATATCTGGAAAACACCGTGCGTCCTCCGTTCGTATTCTATGGGCGAGCCGCCCGCTACTCACACTGGCCCGCTGATACCTCGCGATGGATGCCAGATTGCTACCTGCACGAGGTAGGACCCGCGAAGCCGACGGTCTGTTCCTGCCGCGCTGTGACCTAGGCGCGGTCTTGACATCGGAGGCGCAAGGGCGCACGGACGGGCAGGACGCCTGCTCATGGGAGGGTCAAGCCTGGGGCAGCAGTTTCGGTCTCAGATCGCAGATGCTTTGCGCACAGCACCTCGACCTCAGCATTGGAGTGACCTACGGAGAGCTATAAAGCGCGAGCATGAACACGATGATACCTCACCTCAGGCCGCGTTCTTCCTCTTCTCTCTTCCTTCACTTCGTGCCCCTGCCTTTCCCTTTCACCCTCGCCCACGAATTCAGGAAGTCATGTCGCGCATGCTGAGCTTCGTCTTCGCCGCCCTCGCTCTGGGTCTTGGTATGTCGTTCAATCGGTGCCCATGTGTCTTATCTAACGACTGACCTGCTGTCCGGTGCAGTCAATGCCGTCCCTCTCGAGCCCCGCTATGCGACCACGATCACGACCACGATCGGCCTCGGGCACACCACGACGATCGTCGCGACCATCGACCCCCCTGGCTCTTTCCCGACCGGCGACGCCGCCGCCCCGCCCGCCGACGTGACGAGCATCTTCACCACCGTGCCTACCACTGTTGCCACCGTGCCGACCACAGTTGCCACCGTGCCTACCACCGTCACCGTCTTGCCGACGACCACCGCGGTGCTGAGCAGCTTCACGTTCGTGGGTGGTACCTCCGACGCGGTGTCGAGCAGCTTCACTTCCGTCAGCGCCGCCCCCACCGGGATCTCCACCACCTTCACTTTCGTGGGTTGCCCCCCGCCTGCGGTCTCCAGCAGCTTCACGTCCGTCGGAGACGGGGCAACTAGCAGCCCCACGTCCGTCGGCGGTGGTGCCACCAGCAGCCCCACGTCCATCGGAGGCGGCGCAACCAGCAGCTTCACCTTCGTCGGTGGTGGTGCCACCACCAGCGTCGAGGCCGTGTCAAGCAGCTTCACCTCCGTCGGCGGTGCCCCGTCCGGTATCTCCAGCAGCTTCACGTCGGTTGGGGGCGGTGCGACCAGCAGCTTCACGTCGGTTGGTGGTGGCGCGACCAGCGTCTTCACTTCCGTCGCCGCCGCTACTACTTATGCTTGAGGGCGCCGCGGACACTCGGACCTCGTCGCCGCGGACACGTCTCTGCCAACACGAGTCATGCTGTGGCCTCCCAAAGCGTGCACGGAGCAGCGGGCGGGGTCGGATGGGAACAGGACTTGACATGAGGGTGCATGGTATGCCCGTGTTCGTGGACTACATCTCCTCAGCATGATGTTTTCTTCGGTAGTCGGATTTGGACTTACAATGATATCAATAGTACGCATACTCACCCGGACTTCGTCTAATTACTCGCGCGTTGTTGTCATGTGGTCTTTCGCAACGCCGCTTGTTATGAGTGGGTCGTCGATACCAGCGTCGTTCGACGTTGCCCGAGTGCATCCGCCATGGCAGTCTCGTCTCCTCAGGATGTCATTCTCTCCCATGCTCAGGTCAAGTGGCTTGGGATGTCTACAGAAAATCGTTGATGCCACGACAGAATCCTACTCATGCAAACGCCGCCACTAGTACTAGGGACTTCGCATCCGCTTGTCTTGCGCGCATTGATGTTCGTTGTACCTTTCGGATGCAAACGTACTGCGTGTCCTCCAGCGGCCGCAGCATCTAGGAACGTAACTGAGCACTCAGATTCATCTTCGTGCGTTATGGGGTTGATGAGGATGACAATCGGACGGAGGCCGTAGTCGTGCAGTTGATAACGAACAAGAGTATCATTGAGAAGTAACGATACATGCATAAGAACAAGACGATGCCAACGATTATGAGACGCCATCAGCTTTTGAACGAGCTCGTCCCTTCGAATGTAACAAGGAGTGTAGCCGAACGAGCGATGTCAACGCCGACGGTCTTGCGACCGTCGTGCTCATCTCGCTGCTGAGGTTCTCGTCATAGGCGTTTATGATCGTGGAAGAATCGTCTGAAGAGGGCGAACGCTGGCAGCAGGGCTATATACCCCCCATCACCCGTGTTCTCACGCACGGACCACAGCTATCGATGGTCCTACAGACGCCCACAAGAGTGAGCGGCGCTTACCTCCCGCCTGTACCACCCTCGGACGAGTCACGACCCCAATCTCTGCCGCAGTATCTCCTGAATACGGCGATCTTCGTTTCAGCGACCGTATGGCACCAGCACCCCATGGGAGTTAACCGAGTCGCTTCTTTCCGTCCCCTTCCTGAGTATACATAGAGGCGCCGAGGCCCACGACGAACCGCGGAAGATGCAACGCCTGGACGATGATACCCTGTTGCACATCTTCAGTCTCTTGCCCGTTGCGTCCATCCTATCCTTACGGCGGGTAAGTCCTCTATTTATCACGATCCCGACATACAGCTAATCGCGTTCCATGTGACAGACTTGCAGGCATTTTGATACGATTTCGCGGCAACGCATCGTCTGGCAAAAGGCCTGTGTCGACCAAGTTCTGCAGGAAGGCTATCCCTTCCCTCATCGGGATGCCGCCACCGCCGACGCGCAGACGCTAGAGAATCTGGTCTTGCATGCTCTACGCCTCGGCGACTTCTGGCCCTCCGACTCTGCGGAACCTCACTGCTCCTTGGAGTATCAGGCAAGCTCCGGGACCGGGGTCTCCCACGTCCGCTTCCTCCCTGGATTCGGGGGCCGCTATGTCGCCACAGTCTACAAAGGCATCTGGTCTATGATCTCTTGCTGGGATGTCGGAGATCTCTCTGCCACACGGAGAAACGTTCCGCCACGCAAAGTCGCGGACTGGTGCCCAAAAGGCGCTATCTTCACCGGATTCGTTGTCAACACCGATCCGGATTCCGATGCTGTTCTTGCCACCGCGGTGCAGACTGGAAGGTGGGTCAATGACAGACTTCTTCACCGCGGTCGTTCTGACCCGCAGTCACAGTGGACAGAGAAGCATCGAGATTCTCACTGTCACCGACCGCGAATCCGGCAACCCGTCGTTCATGTCTATATGCAACATTGCGACCTCGTTTAAGCCTGTCGCACTCAAGGGAGACCTGATCGCGTTTAGCGATGACGCGTACGAAACCATCGTCATGAACTGGCGAGAGAACACGTTTGCGATCCTGAAGGGCTCGCAGCAGCCCATGGACGAACACTTCCAGGTTTGCCTGCGCTTCTCGATCACGCTACTGAGTTACTGATGTCCCCCTTCCAGTACAACAGATGTCTTCAAGTCGTCTTTGCGCACCGCAGTGTCCTCGTCGTACGCGCACGCTCTGTCGAGCTGTTCCCAGAGCCTACACTTCGCTCAGCGGAGTCGTTCCTCACATACGAGCCTGTCGGGTTCCATACCTTCGGCTGGATTGATGGCGTGTCCGTCAATCGCCAATGCGATCCACTGAGCGGAGCAGATGGTGCGGTGATTTCGAGGGAAGATGCTCCGCTGTCCATCATACTGCGCACGGAGAGCGACGATCCGTGGGCATCAGGAGTACACAAGCTGGAGCAGTTCCTCCTTCTTCCCAATCCCGCCTTCTCCGAACCACCGACCGAACACCCCCGAGATATCGACTCTCCCAACCGGCCAAAGGAAGCCCCAACTGCGGCTACAATACCGTCGCCTTCCATCGCCCCTTACATCTTCCCGCCAGTCCGCGCCGAGCACACCTCGCCCGCCGTGCGCGGCTTCCTGCGCTGCACGGACATCATCCTCGGCCCGTGCGGGACTGCGCTCTGGATCCAGCCGCGCGCCGCGCGCACGGCGCACCTCACCGGGCTCGACGTGCACTCCTCCGAGGCGCAGGTGCTCGACGCGCTCAACCCGGACCACCTCCACCCGGACGACGCGCCGCACACGCCGGCCGGCGGTGCGGGCAGGGCGGACCGCGCGAAAACGGCGGAGGCGCTGTGCGCGGCGGTGTTCGCGGGTCCGCTGCAGAGGCGCCATTCGGAGCTGCAGCCGCGCGCGAGGAGGCTGTGGGTGCAGCAGCGGGAGAGCTGCAATTGGACGGCGCTGGACTACGATGAGGAGAGGGGGCGGGTCGCGCTCGGGTCAAGTGATGGGACGATCACGCTCTTGGATTTCGTTTAGTGGTCGTGCGTGCCAATGAAGAAAAAAGGACCTGCTGCGATTCGAAGTTGCCTTGTTTTCGTGGGCATCTAAGCTCCCTTCGCGAAGTCGTATGTTCTCTCCCAAGCTTCAAACTTGAAGCTTGAAGCCTCGCGGATGGCGGAGCGCCTAAAGAGCCATACAGATGAGCGCTAAAGCACGTTTTCCGAACTTGACGACGACCGCCATGGCAGGTTTCTCGACGCTCCCTGCAGAGGTACTGATCGCGATCCTGAACGAGGCCGATGGGAAGACCGTGTGCAGGATTAAACGGGTACAGTACGACGCCGATCAGGTTGGGCACTGGACGCTCACGTTACAAATCAAACATCTAGGTCTGTCGGGCGATCCTGCAAGTCGTCGAGGGCTCGCTCCTCTTACAGCTAAATATCGAGCTCGCCGCTGCGGGCCTCGTGAAAAGCTTGCCTCATGAGTCCGACTCTGAAGCGGGAGCCCTCACCCTGCGGGAGAAACTCGCTCGCGTGCGACGTTATCGCAAGGCCTGGCACGACCTAGTCTTTCTTCCCCACCGCAGGTTCCACTGTAGATTCAACCTCCTAGCACACAGAACGGCGTTCCACCGAAGCGGCCTACTGGTCCGACATCTGCACACGGGTGACTTCGAATGTTTGCAGCTCAGTACACCCCTCGGTGCCCAGCAGGAGCGCAAATGGACGATTCCCGCGCACGCCGTCCCGGCCGCGGGTCTCGTAGCAACCTTCGAGGTCGACCCCGCGCAGGATCTGCTGCTCATAGTATCAGCACCGAGGTATGTCTGCTTTCGTTGGCCGCGTGATCGTGACGCTGATTCGATTTTCTAGCGACCCCCATCCCGAGCAAACTGTATCGTTCATATCTTTGCGTACGGGCCTTCCACACACGTCGGCCTCGTTCCCGTCCATCACTATCAGGCATAAGGCTGCGATGTCGATCTTCCACGTCGCAGTTCAGCATGACCTGATAATGCTTGTCAATGGGTACGAAATCATCGGAAGCTCCAATTCCACTTGGTACCTGTCTGTCTATAATTGGACAACAGGAGGCCGCGTGCTCACAGTGAGTGTATTCTGAGCACTCTGCCAGCTACCTATGGTTAGCGAAGCCTCACCCCTCTCATAGCTGAACTTTCTCCGGAAAGCTGGAGAGATCCACCCCAAGGTGTCTATGATCGGAAACCACATCCTGATCATCGCACATACTTCGGTGTCCGTATTCCCAATCTCCCGTCAAAGCGACCACGACGTACGGGAACCGACTTGTGTTCTATCACTCCCCGCGTCACCCGGAGGCGAGAAAGTGCGCTACGTCGATATCAACCCCAGCGTTGCTTACCCGCACGCCTCGTTCTGCCGCTTCGACCCCGAACACGAGCTCGTCCTGTTCACCATGGCCTACCACAAGCGTCGAATCAAGCGAAGTCTCTATATCATGCTCCCACGAACCGCCCTCGACAAGCTCGTCGACCGCGTCCTCAAAGATGATCACACATCAGGTTTCGACTGGGCCGAATGGGGCCCATGCACGTCTACCGGCTGTTGGGATGGCGCACGCCTTCCGATTATGCCGCTCACCGGGCTACGTACTGCCTCTGCCTGGATCCGCTCATCCGACCCTTCCACGGCAGTAGTGCGGTTGCTCGAGTTCGGCGTGGCCGCTGCGACGGCAGGCGAATCGCGGGAAGCGCCGGAGCCACCCCTAGAAGAGGGAGAAATCACCCCGTCTCCCGTCGACGAACCTCCTGTCCTGCTAGGGAACGCTCCGGAGGCCTTGCACGGCTTTCCGCCGCCGGCGTGCGCGACGAGAATACGCATGACGTACGCCGAACCCTCTTTGCAGCGTGTGCTGACTGCCTATGTCTGGGAGAATGGAGTCGTGTTACTGGTGAGTGCCAGTCGTACAATGGTTTACCGACTCCGACGTTCACCGCTCACGCCGCTGTGATATACAGGAGGAGCCGACGACATTGGTGGTACTGTCACTCCGAGCATAGGCATCTATATCCAGTCTATCTCTTCGGCTGCGCCGTCCGTGGCAGCCAGGCAATACTCTTCCATTGGATCTACTCTTCGATCGAGAGGTGCAGTGGTCATGTCGTCGACCGCTTTCTCCAACAGCCATGTCCTCCCTTGAGTCTGCCGAGTCCGGCCGGTTACCACTGAGTTCGCTCTTGCTTACTACCACGTTTGCGGTGCGTATATGTACCGTCTTCATCAGCGTGATTGCTTGGCGAGGCTGTGATTGGTATGACTGCGGACTGCGGCCCGGCCCCTTGCCACGCGCCCACAACAATAAGGAACCGTCCTCAGCCATCGTGGCGTTAGCATTGACGGCGACCATGAACATACTCGATCTCTCATCAGATTTGCTGGTAGCTATCCTAGAGAGAGCAGATGGCATATCTCTGTGCAAATGTCGGGAGGTATAGCATTTCTATTCATCTGGCGATCTCCCCACGACTGATGTTCGCCGCAGGTGTGCCATGCCCTCCACGACGTCGTGGAACAGACACCATCGCTCAAGCTTAAACTCGAGCTCTACGCCGCAGGCTTAGTCCGGAACCTTTCACAGTATCCCGAGGAAGCCGCACAGGACGATCTGTCCATAGATGAGCAGATCGCGCGGATCCAACGCTACAGGGATGCATGGCGCAAGCCCTCCTTCGCGGCGGTATACAAGATCGAAGGGGATGCGCTCTACCTCATTGCGCCCGAGCTCAGACGTTTCCATCCAAGCGGGCTGGTTGCCCTGATCACAGGCGATGCGGACTTGTCGCTCACGCAGTTCACGACAGTGCTCGGAGCGCAGCAGAAGCAGCAGTGGACTATTCCCGCGGCAATCCTCGATACGCCCGGCATAGACATATTTGCGATGGACCCCGCGCAGGATTTGCTTGTGTTGGTGTGGCGCTTGAGGTGAGCGTGTTGACCTATCGCGCCCAGACATGTACCGACCTGGATGTAGGGAAGGTGGCGGCGTAGGCATATGGCACCTGTCGTTCAGGTCGTTGCGCACTGGCCAAGCGCACCCTCGTGCCCTCGTCCCAACTCGACGACTCGATGAACTCGTTGAGATGCAAGACCTCCCCGAAATCGACATCTATGGAGATACGGTGGTACTGCAGCATAGGTGCTTCGGAAACTTCAGAAAGTCTCTGTGGTTGTTCAAGTGGGAAACTGGCGTGCTCGACACTCAAGTGAGAACCATGTAGCGTCCTCACGGGATAACCCCTGCTCACCCATCCCTCGCACCGCTCAGTTTCACACTAAAGCCTCCCTGAAGTGGGCACTCCTCCCCGGCGGCCCACTTGTTGGTGTCAACCTCGCCGGAATTGCCGTTTTGCGCTATCCCTGTGCGGATGACGAGTCTATCCAGTGCTGGTTGTCTTTCTCTCCGTCCTCAGACATTGCCAGCGGGAGAGACTTCGGTTTCGACATCTGTCGCGGTTCCGCAGGCCCACGCACTCCGTACTGCCGCCCTTCTGACGAGGAGGCCGCCGTCGTCATCACCACATGGAACGTCCAGAACACTTCCCGCAACTACATCGCCGTATCCCGCGCCGTCCTGCTCGAGTATCTCGAGCGGGTCCGGCGCGAAGAGCATGCTGAACACTTCAAGTGGTCCGAGTGGCGCGATCGTGCCTACGCGGAGTTCTGGGAGGACGCGCCGTGCCCGATAGGCTCCAACGCGCTTGTCGGTGGGCCTCGCTGTGCTGGCCTCGTCAGCAACCCATCGGTACCAGACTCCGAGTCGCCCAAATACGATCTTCGTCTTCTGGAGTTTGGACCTGCAGCCGTAGCAACGGTGGCAGGCGATGACATATCTGTGGATGCCGGCCCCTCGCCTAGTAAGGTGTTGCAGTCCTCGTCCCTCCGTGCTCGAGTGCGCACCATACCGCTGGAGCTCACATTCGACGACCCTCGAATGAAGGTGTACACCTGGGAGGATGGGGTTGTGCTCGAGGTGCGTCGCTGCCTGCGGTTCTACACTATATGGTCGTTCTCAATGACGCGCCTGATAGGGCACAGACATGCATGTGCTCTCGCTTCGAGCGTGAAGCCTGGTGTACTACGGGCCATCGACATGCTGAGGGATGGACCCGAGACCAGTTCTCTGCAGAACTTTCCCTCAGCGGTAGGCGAAACGGAGCGCATTCACAGGGCAGGAGTAGTATACCACCGGGATTGACGAAGTCGAGGTTTGTTTCGCAGAATTTCCCTATATTCCCTCGTCCGGAAATGATATTGCTGAGTCCTCACAGAGCCCGGGAGCGTGACAAATGTTCAAGTAATACTATAAACGTGAATATCGTCTCATCACTCGTTCGGACAGATGAAAGCACAAAGAAATGCTCAGTGGGAGAAGTACATCTGCAAGCTAGGTACGTCCATCATCCAGTCCAACTGTCCGCTCTGATGAGTTTGTTGTCTCTTCCTGCTGAGACAGTTGTGTCGATTCTCGACGACGATAGGGGTGCTCAATTCTCGCCGTTCGTTCGCTCGTTCGGGCGCTTGGTGGGCGCTTCACCTCCGCGCGGCTCACGCCCTGCCGCGCGGGCACAGCGTCGTCGCCCCTCAACATGTTAAGGTATGCGCGACGAGTGGCATAAAATTATATATCCTCAGTGAGCAGGTTTATACCGCTACACGTTGGAGGTGTGCACAGGGATCGATGGCAACATAGAAGGCAGTCCCCGCGGCGCGTCGTTGGGAGGGCGCTCATGGGAGCGCCCGAACGAGCGAACGAACGGCGAGAATTGAGCACGCCTGATGTCGATGGGATGACAGCGTGCAGGGCAAAACGGGTACGCTACTGCGCTCGCGAGATCTACCAGATACCGGCAATCTTGCAAACATATACCGGCTCTGCGAGCATGGTTGGAAGGGCCCAGGATCATAGAGCTGGTGCGCCCAAAGTCGCGCGCACGTCCTGGAACACGACAGGAACACAACGGAGAGCGCGGGCGTCGTTTTAGTCTTGACGATGCTGGGCAGCTGTGGGTTATCATTCCCGGATATGTTGACTCGGTCCCTTTAGTTTCTTCCTTGCGACGCAGAGCAGTACGGCCTGTCGCGGGCCACTGCAGAGGTTCCTCGCTGAGTTTTCGACGTCCATGCGCGGCTATGCGTTTTTCTGCCACCAACGGGTGTGGTAAAGTCTCTTTACCAACTTCGCATAGCTCACTCAGACATTTATACGACTCTTGACATCTTCTTTACGGACATATGATGGGCGACATTGACGGGAGACGGTTGCGACACCGCCAGACGGCCTCTGCCACAAACTCCAAACAGAACCAAACAGACGGCTTGGCTGGAAAAGACGGGAGGTGTTCCTGGCGGGGTTGCAGTGCCGGCCATCTCTCTCGCTTTCTCCATCCTCGACCCTCTCCGCTCGTTTGCCCCGCCATACCCTGGACGTCTTGTCTGTGCGACAGTGAACACACACGCCGACTGAGTACTAAACGGTGCCCTCGAAGAACTGCGATCAACATGCACGCCCTGTCATATATCCCTACCGGCATCCTCAGCCTCTTCTTCGCGTGGTACTTGCTCCCATTAGCTCATGCCAGCTGTGAGTATTGTTCCACTCCGGAGACTCTTGAGCGGTGGTTTGGAGAGGCTCTAAGGCTAGAAGGAAAATCCGGCAACGAACTAGACTAACCGCTCTGCCTGCAGCCTACTTCGTGATCAACCAACCTACCAAGGGTGCAACTTGGGTCAACAACGCCGTCAACCCTATTTCATGGACGAAGGGCCTGCTCGATGGCGTCTCTAACGTCGACATTGAGCTCGCCCGCCTCAGTGAGGACGGTCTGATCTTCGTCGCGCGCGATGGTGTGTCTCCTGTCCCCTCATTCCCATCGCCAGCTTCCTGACCCGCCGCGCAGTCCCCGCCGCGCTCTCCACGGGCGGTGTGAACATCTTCATCCAAGACATCCCCACCGCGGACGACTACTTCCTCCTCTTCGTCAACTCGACGAACGGCATCATGTACGCCTCCTCCCAGCAGTTCGCCATCTCAGACACCGGGAACGGCACCGCCTCCACTCCCGTATCCGGTGCTGCGACCGTCACCGTCTCCGGCGGGCCGAACCCCACCGCCGTGTTCGCGACGACGTTCCCCCCGTCGGCGAACGGCGCCGGCTTGCCCGCGTGGAAGACGGTCGAGGGCGCTAGCCGCCAGCTTGCCGCCGTTGGGTGCGTCATGGCGCTGTCCGCGCTCGGCGGCGTCTGGGCGGTCCTATAACCGCCTTGGTGGATAGCAGATTGTCGTGTGCAGTTGGACAACGGTCGAGGGGTGCGTGTGGGCGATTGGATCTATTCTATTTGCGTGGGCTATGGACCATCCTAGTGTGTGTTATCTGACGTGATGGACTACTTCCAGAGAGGTATTAATGGCAATCTATGGAATGAACGGGCTTTCGGTATTGACTCGCGAGTTTGCAACACCCGGTATGCCATGTTCACAAACACCAGTGAGGCGCTGTGGTACTGGCTGGTCAAGTCGACAGCATGAATCCGCATCGCATGGCGGTGTTCAGCCGTTGGGTATAACGGCGAATGCGTCAGCCTTTCTCTTCTCCACCAGCTCGGATCCCTCAGAACCACTTCACAGGTACCGCAGGCCTCCGGATGCAACAGACGTTTTGCTCGATTGAACTCTACAAGCGCATCGTCGACTTATGCAGCTCCCGTCCGGATTTCTTCTGTCCACAACGCCTCAACGAACTTCGGGATGGGCTTCGACATGCCAGGACTGGCTCCCGCGTAGTCGCCTCAATCTCAAGTCGGCATCAGGTTGCGTAACGCCTGGCAGGTCCAACTGTCCCTGCGCACTCTCGCTGCACGCCCCCTTCATTGCCGACTTCGTGAGTTGTTGGTCGGCCGTTCTACGATGACCCCAAACAGAACATTAGAGAAGTACCCTCTTCTCGATGTCCAAGGCCCGGCCCGTAGGGGAGACCGCCGTTCCGGATCCGCGCTGGACGTGCCGTCATGAATAGCGCCGAGTAGGGCCTTCTCACGGAAACTTGGGATGCTGCAACTGCGCTTGTCTTCCTACCACTTCACTGTGCACCTCGCTCGCAACCCATCTCGATCTCTGAGGTGAGTGCTAGCCTGTAACCCATCACTGACGATCCTGACATGCAGATGGTTATCGGGAGGCAGAATACCATGGATCGATGCCGATTGCCCGTAGAGGTCTGCGAGAGGATCATCGATGCGGTCGTGCCCAGTATTCCCCACACCCCTTTCCAATATCCGCTCTACCTAGGCGACCTGTGCACATGCGCGCTGACGTGCCAGGACTGGCTCGCTCGCAGTCGCCGCAACCTGTACCGCCGTGTCCGAGTACGGGTCCCCGAGCAGCTCGAAAGCCTTTCAGAGACCATCCTCCGCCATCCCTTCCTTGCAGATCTGGTGCACGAACTTATTGTCGGATCCGCAACGGAGGAGCAGAGTTTCAAGGGATACCTGCCGTTCGCCGGAGAAGTACTTGTCCGCGCGCTGCGGAACGTTCGGATCTTGACCCTCAGTCACTTCCGATGGGAGACTCTACCCCACACGTACCCCGCGATAGCCGCACGATACCCCGTCGTCGAGCTCAACATCGTAGAAGGACGGTTCAATACCTTCTTGGACGTCGCCCACGTGGTGTGGGCGTTTCCTCGTCTGCGCACCCTGCGGCTGGTCGATAACACGCTGAAAAGCTCCTCCCTCGTGAACATGGATAATATTGTCAAGAGGCGGGTTAAGATGTGCCACACGCTGGAAAACGTCTTCATGAGCGGCGACAGTGTGAGTGAGGCGTTGTTATCATAGGTAGTACCCGGCCATCACTCACCCCGACCTGTTCAACAACGCAGCGACAGCCCCTCGTACATTCTAGTTTCCCTCCTCCGGGATTCTTCGGCATGAACGTCACTGTACTAACGCTGACGTGGTCGAAGGACCTCCAAGTCAACGCGGGGCTTCCCTACGAGTCGGTGGTAGAAGTGCCGAGTCTCACTCACTGGCGCGAATATGCGACCTCCCTCTCCTCCCACCTTTGCTCCTTACCATGTCTCCAGCACGTGGTGTGGCGCTTCACGGAGGACTTGGCTGCCCTGAGGCTACTCGCCGCTTTCAAGGAATACGTCAGCTTCGTCCTCACCAAGGCGCTTCGGGACAAAAAGGGCACCCGCGTCAAGGTGGTTTCGCTACGCTTCGAGCCGGCACGGAGAGGTCTGGCCACAGTCACACGCGTATCGTTCCTCGACACATTGCTATTATCGTTCCTCAAGACATTGCAATCTGACGATACGGACTGGAATGAGCTTGCCACACAGGGACAGCTGCAACATCTGGAGCTCATCGTCCCCGAACCTGTCTCCTCGGAACACGATGAAATATGGTGGACGGAGCAATTACTTGCGCGTTTCAGAACCCCCAGGTGGCTCGTGCATGTGGAGACTTACGAGATCGGTGAGCACTATCTACAGTGTACTGCAGAGCGCTCAACGGAATTGTCATACCCGTAACCCCAGAGTCAGTGGTCATGTGGCTGAGCGACTGGACCATACCCCAGAGGGAGTACGTTAGTGACCGCCCGAAGTCCAAGCAACTACCGCGGAAGAGACAGGGGAAGTTCGCCTGTCGCTTCGCAGTGAGTGACACCGCCAATGACCCTGCCGCTGACTGAAGAGCTCACAAGACGGCAGTTTGTCGACAGCTACCACGGAGAAGTACTGAGGAATCATGGGCCGCGGTACTTCCTCGAACATCGCTATCACAATCGGGGGTTCCTACCCGCGGCCGCAGCTTTCGTCTTGTTTGGGAAGCCGCTAGGCGACGTTTCCGAGCGCACCCGGATCTCTCGCAACCCCGAGACGCTGGTCGGGCAGGTTGCTGAGGAGCTGCACTCATTCATGGCGAGGACGCTCCTCCTTTTAGACGTGATCCCTATACTCACCCTCCTCTCATCGACTCCAGCAAGAATGCTCCATTACCTTTCGGGGACGGGTCGTCCCCTTCAACCACCTAGAGATCGTCGATCTCCGTAGACCATCACCTGCTGTCGTACAACCGACGCTCGGTATCCTTCCCGAGTTCCGTCAGCTCTATACTGGTGACTATGAAACGGACGCAATTGACATGCTCAGGTCAGCTCTATACTGGTGACTATGAAACGGACGCAATTGACATGCTCGGGTCAGCTCTATACTGGTGACTATAAAACGGACGTAGTTGACATGCGCGGTCGCAGGGGCCGGCCTCGTCACGATAGGATACCATCTCTCTCTAACATACGCTATCCATGTCGTCCGATCAGTGTATAATTTCGGACTGAGTGTAGAATATACAAGGATTTCCGTCAGTCTCGATGGCTCCACGGAGGGTACGCTCCCGGCCACGACGCCATCGACGCCGGTGCCCTGCATTGCGAACAAGAAACATGCTTATAACGTTGTACTACATATTCTACTATACACTATCCGTCACCTCAGTACAATATTTTCTCTTCACCAGTGGAGGCGGTGGTTGGGACATTGGTATCCATCGGGGTTCTTGAAGAGGTACTTCTGGTGGTAATCCTCCGCATCCCACCACTCGCCCGCGGGCACGATTTCCGTGGTGATCTTCTTGCCTGTTACCTATCCGTCAGTATCACATCTCTTACGCGGAGACGTTCCCGGCACGTACCGATGGGGTCAAAGTGCTTCTTCTGCACCTCCTCGGTTACGCGCTTCGCAATCTCGAGCTGCTCGGGTGTGTGGTAGAAGATGGCAGAGCGGTATTCTATAATGACGACTGAATGAGCTCCAACACGCGCGCGCATGATGCACGGGATACGCACGAGTACCAACGTCCTTCCCTTGCTGGTTCTTGGTCGTGGGATCGTGGGTGCGATAGAAGAACTCTGTACGAGCCGAGTCAGCGATTCAACCCCGTGGCGCAAGCGTTTGCGACACCACGCACCTACGAGCTCGTCGTACTTGACGATGCTGGGGTCGAACTCGATCCTGACCGCCTCTGCATGGTTCGTCGTGCCCGAGCAAACGGTCCGGTAGTCTGGGTTCTTCGCGTCCTCCTTTCCGCCCGTGTAGCCGACGCTCGTTTTCAGGATGCCCTTGTTCTCGGACGGCGGGTAGTACTTGAGGAAGATGTGCTCAACGCCCCAGAAGCAGCCCTCCGCGAACGTGGCGATCTCAGGCGTTCCACCTGCAGCACCGCGAGAGCGGGCACGTCAGTACTCCGGCGAGAGCACACGCGAACTTGGGCGATCGGGCTACGCACCAGACATGGTCGATGTGAATGCGGAAGAGCTGATGCCTCTTGTCGAGTGAGCAGAACGGAAGAAAGGAGCGAAGACGGCGGCGAGATGGCTGCGCATGCGGGGGAGGAGGTTAAGAGCGGTGGGGAGCGGTTGCGCCCATCCTGCGCAAGTATAACGCAAGCACACGTGACGGGCGTAGCTCAGTCAGCCCGGCATCCACGCGGGGTCTGCAAAACTCGTCGAGTCCAGATATTCGCAGGGTGTGAGTCGCAACATATTGCACAGCGGAGACATGTTCTGTGAGGTAGGTGGAGGTCGAAGAGGAGAGAACGATCGCTTAAATAACAACGCAGCGAGTCGCGACTGAGAGCCAGCCGCCGGGCCGCCACGATGTTCTTGGCACTGCACGCGGCGCACTCGTAGCTCAACCAGTGCACAGGTTGGTGTTGAGCAGGAGCATCCATAAACCCAGGATCTGTGTCAACAGCGATGTAGTATACAGACACAGGAGAATCTACAATCGGTTCTCGAGCGCGGGGAGGGAAAGAAGAGGCACCGTGTAATGTGACCCAAGAGAAGAACGAAAGCGGGGAAAGCAAGACACAAGTAGCGGCGTACACGACAATGACACGGCAAGACACACGAGCGAACGGCCCCGTTCATACTAGAGTCTAGCGCGGAGGGCGGAGAGATGCGCTCCTTGACCTAAAGGAACTGCGCGGGGTCGCGCCACTCCGCCTCCTCGCAGCCGAAGGACGCGAGCCACTCCCGCGCGTTGTACTGCGTGCGGCCCTTCGGCCACTCGTCGAGCTGGATCCGCCCGTTCACGCGCGTGACGGTGAAGTAGTCGTCGTCGATCCGCGCGACGCGCACCATCGGGAAGCCCTGCTCGATCACCGCTGTCGCGTCGTCGACGTGGAACTGGCTCAGTCCGATGAACGTGAGCGGTGGCGGAAGCCCCGCACGTAGTTGCTGTGGTGGTAGAGACAGCATCGGTCAGATATATCGCACGGGGAAACGGAGGCGGCGGGTACGTACTGAGACGAATTCGATGGTGTTGACGGGGGTCAGCGCTTGCAGCGACAGTGACTGGACACCTCGGGGGACGAGCCACATCGCGACTGCCGCGGCCACGTCTTTTGGGAGCGTTGCAGTAAGAGACCGCAGGCTCGTGAGGGACGGGAGGACGCCCCAGACCGTCGCGTCGTACCCCAACCGCTTGAGGGCCCAATCCGCGCTGGGCACGGTGAGCTGCAGTGAGCGCAGAGCGTTCCTGCCTCTGAGGAACTCCGCGATGGCAGGGAAGAGGTCGTGGTCGTTGACGCGGTAGCCCATGAGCGAGAACGCAAAGTGGTGCAGGAAGGGCAGCGCGGTGGCAAACTCCCTGAACTGCTTTGACGCGGTGCACTCGAGGATGCACTCGAGCCGGAGGGACTCGAGCTGGTGGCCATTCGAGAGGATCTCCGCGAACGCCCGCGAGTCCGCGGGGAACGTGCCCTGGAAGTCGAGCGTCGTCAGGTGGCGGATAGAGACCGCCTCGGTTGGGAAGCTCCAGTTCGGGTTGTGCAGCGAGAGGTAGCGGATCGAGCCCTTGTTCTGCACGAGGAAGTCGTACACCTGCGTCGTCGCGCCGCCCGTCGAGTGGTAGGAGAACTGCATGATGTGCTTGAAGCGCGGGAAGCGTAGCTCGCCCGTGCCGTCCGAGGGCCTGGGGCCGGCGAGACGCGTCAGCGCGCCGTCCCGCCCAGGAACACACAGCGGAGAAACGTACATGAGTGAGAGGCCCGTCAGGCGGTGGCTGATGGTCTCCAGGACGCGGAGGATGGAGTACATATCCTTCCACCGCATCGAGCAGTGTACGTTCCTGAGGTTCGTGAGCTTCGGCAGTGCGTTCGAGAGCATGCCTGTTTGGAAGGTAATCGGGAACGTCTCCCGACCGGGTACGAATACCCGCAGCGTCTTGACATGGCTGGCGAAGGATGCGTCGGTGATGATGCGTGTGAGGATGTCTGCACTGCGTTGCGACTCCCGCTTCTCGGACGCTGTGGACACACAGGCACGACGACGACGACGCCCAACATCATCAGCGTCGGTCGCAAAGCATCACACGGTTGCCAGCCTACCGAGGTGCAGGTCAATCCTCTGGAAGAGCAGCTCGCTCGCGATCCGTGAGAGGACATGCGGCACCTGGAGGAGCGATTTGAGGTCCCTGGGCGGGAGCCACAGCACGATTTCCCGCCATATCTCTGTCGAGAAGCCCGGCGTCGCGTGCGGCTTGATGATAGGCTGGGAGTGCGGCATGAGCGACGGCGGGCACAGCGGCGGCGGGAAGGGGCAGCGACGACTATAACGCACCTTGTCCGTGCTCACGCCATGCTCGGCCATGAGCGCCGCCGCTTCTAGGTTGTCCGGCTGCAGTTCAAGGACCGCCTGGATGTCTGCGCGCGACGGTCAGCGGGACGGGAGGGATGGGAAACGCGCACGGATCCGCCTGGAGGGGCCTGGACCGACCTTGTCGCGCGCCGGCGCGCAGCCCAGCCGCAAGCCTGGCCTTTGCCCGCATCAGGCGAGCTTTCGCTGCGTTTGCGGCTGGCAATCTGGATATCGACAGGCAGGACTGCACCGCGTTCTCTATGAGCGTTCGAGACCTGCGACGGTGTCGCGGACACGCCCCCACGCACGGAACGAGGACAAGACAGCACGTCAGACACGCGCACGCGACTCAGGAGCAGAAACCGCACGGCGGCGACCGACCGTTCGAGCTCGAGGTGGCTCATCGCGTACAGCAGCACGTCTGCCTTTTGCTCGTCCGACAGCCCCGCGGTCACGTCCCGGACGCTCGCGTCGAGGATTTTTGGGTTAAAGACGTTCAGCGAGCGTATCGGAGTCGGCGTCTGTCCAGATCCGGAGGAAGAGGAGGCGGAGGCGGAGCTGAGCCCCAGGCCAGGATGAGCACGGTGGTGCATCTTCGTCGTTCAAAACAGCGTATGCCAGTTATGATTTTGATGAGTACTGCACTTGGACCCCGCGAGCCGTATATCTGGCGGCGTTGGCGAGCACCGGCGGGCTCCGCTGCGTCACCGTTCGTCGCTTAGATGCGAGCCGGCGGTCTGGACTGGTCGCTGCGGCTCAACGAACACGATCGCAGCGATCTGTCACAAAGTATTCGTCCTCGACGACTCCTGGGCGGACCGCAAGGGGGGCGTTGGGCGGGGGGCGTCGTGTCGTCGTGAGAGTAGGAGGGAGCGCCGGCGGAACGACGAGTGCGCGACTACACCGTCAAACTTTTCCTGATGGGGCCGTGTGATTTCCTGTTCGACTAATAATACCGCGAGGCACCTAGCAGTCACCGCTCACCCACCCCAATTATCGCCCGCAAACACACATCGGAGGGAGGGACGATGCGTGCAGGAGAATGTAAAGTACGGAGGGTGGAGGTTTGCACCCGCGCAGCTGAGATTTTTAATCTGGAGAGCGGATCTGAATAACATTCCAGGCCTGATTGGGCGCCCGAACATCGCCAAATATGGATAGTACGGAAAGAACCAGACTGCGACGATGGGCGGGTGCAGAGAGTGGGAGGAACGGCGAGGGGCCTATAAGCATTGCGGGAAGGGGAATGGGGCGCGGGGAATTCATGCAAGGGCGGAAAACTGGCATGAATCACAGATAGCATTTGCACGAAACATGATACAGGTATTGCTACAATGCAGCTCGAATCTAGCAGCGAGAACAACAGGGGGAAGGCGGGGGGAAAGGGCGTAAGTGAGTGAAGCTTTAGTCCTCCGCCCACGTAGTACCACCACTCATGCCCGATGGGAACATTTCCTCCTCCATTGCCCACCCAGCATCGTCCTTGTGCTTCATGGCCTACACGCGGGAACAGTCAGACAGAACGATGAAAAGAGAGCGGCCAACGACGTACCTTGGTAAGGTACTCCTTGCTGGTATTGATCGCACGCTCGACGTCGAGGAGCACCTGGTTGTGCTCCTGCGCCTGCACCAGTATCCGGTCGAGCTCGTCCTTCGAGAACTTCGGCACAACGTCAGCGAAGGTGACCGTGTTATCTGCGGATATGGTCGCGTTGATCTCCCCCGCGTCGATCTGTACGGGTCATCAGTGAAAGCAAGGCACCACCGATCGAGCGATCATACCATCGAGAGGATGATTGCGCGAATCTCCTCCTCGCTGTCGATGCCCACTTCCCGCCCGATGTCGGCGAGTCCGAGCGTGAGGTACGTCGCGGTCAGCTTCTTGATCAGCCAGACCGGAGCGCGATCAATGGCTTGGTTGATGAGCCCCATGTTCCGATCCTATGGAGCCGCTCAGTATCGACTCCGCGCAGAGTAGAAATAGTGGCCGGTACCTGGGTAAACGGTTCCTGTTCCTTGGTCGCGAACGTTCGGAGCGCGTTGGCCTGCGCAGGGTACATCTTTACGAAGGCGCCGTACGGTGTACCCTTGAGAAGTCGTGACAACGCTGGGTGGGTGTACTTCGGAGCAGCGCTTGTCTGTCGTGCATGTGAGCGGCTGAAAGACGCGGAGAAAACGCGGGTGGCATACCTCGCCGTACTGGATGAGCTGGACTAGGACGAGTTTCTTGTAGGCTTCTAGCTGGATGGCCGCGGGGACTTGCGCAGGCGCGCTGACGCAGATCTCAAAGAATTCCTCCGCTTCCCGCCATCGCTTCAGCGCGCCCAGCGCCATTCCTCCAGAATAGTGGTAGATGAGGTTGTCATTGTAGTGTAGGTCGGAGATTGTTGTATCAACGTGCGTTATTGGGACGGCTAATATCGGCAGTGCAGTGGTAAAGTGGGCCGTCGATACGCATGCCTGGACAAAGCTAATCAGCCTCGTTCCTCAGCTTGTCGAACCACACTCCCAAAGCTCTCGAACGCAAGTCCGCCATCGGACAAGTCTGTGGCTAGCTGATCAAGGCTGTGATAAGCCACGGCGTCGTACAAGTACGTTCGGACTCGCGTAGGCGTGGTGCCATGTGCATGGATATTCAGGTTTCAACGTGTCGACGAGCCAATACGTTGAATATCGGTGAGGCCTGACGGCAGCCGGTAGCATGCCCGCCCATCGAGCTCTCCGATCAGCTGAACCGTGCCAGCGTTTGCCGAACGAAATTCGCCGGCACATCGTTGTGGAATGGGCTCTTCTCACCACACGCCGTGTCCCGGATAAGACAGGTGTACGAGCTGTGCCTACGCCTAGGCACAGGATATCCCACTCAGAGTAGGATATTGAACACCCGCAGAGCAATCGCTGCGAAGCAATTGATTTGCCGGTCTCAAATAAACCGGGATAAGAGCCCTCGTGGCAGAGTCCTCCGTGAGGAGACTTCAGCTCACCTTCAGGAATATTGAGTGCAAGGTCGTCAAGTAGGAGAGGTGTGGGGGGTATCGCGTGACGAGGCTGTATAGAGGCGCCAGTGCATACTTTGTCTGTGGAACGGCAAGTCAGCTCAGGTTGAATGATTTATGAACTCCAGAACGCCGGTGGTGGTAGTCAGAGCAGACAGCGTGTTTAAAATCACTGCAACCTACCGGCCGGCGAAGAACGCATGGCCGATAGGCTTTTCCTCGGCAGTGTTAGGTGTAGGTTGCACGGGTTGAGTGAACCCCGATTGGGTCAGGATATGGGTAGGCTGGAATAGCATAGGGGTACCGGGGCGTTTACCCGTACCCGCGAGATCACCGTGGTCAATCGCACACCAGTGAAGAAAACACTTCGACGGAGATCTGTATCGTCTCACAGTGCATAACGCCCCTTCGCTATATTGAATTCAACGTGACGCGAGGTCTGACGCTAACGACACCGCCCGACGCGTCGAAGACATGAACATGGACCCGGGCGTTACCCGTACCCGCGAGCCCGGGCGGCGGGTGCGCGGGTAGGGTATCAATCCGGGGCGGGTATGGCTAGCCCAGATTTACCCGTACCGTTCCCTAGTCGGGTGACTGGCAAACACAGTTTGGACGGTGACATAGTTGTGGCAAGGGCTGATAGAGCCTTCAGCAGAATAGAAACACTATACTCACATTGTTTGAACTCTCTGACACCCGAACAATGCCCTTGGCGAGGAGCGTTACTGGCGCAAGTTAGCGCCACAAGCTTCACGAACGAGGTGAACAACCGTACCGCGCTCCGGGGCCAAACGAGCCTGTGCGGGGTCGAACTGGCTACAGAAGTTCTCGATGACGCCGATAGTTGGTGTCGGCGCGGATGTCGAGTGAAGTCTTGCTGAGCTGCGGCATGGTTTGCATTGGCCTCTTCGCTGAGCGATCGATGCACGTACAGAATATACAGGAAGCCTAGCGTGTTCCTTTGCGGATCAAGCACAGAAAGAGGGTCCTGTCCGCCTGAAAGCGTGCTCGCGAGGATGGTATCCCTCACGTCCTTTGGCGCGAATGACCGCAAATACGAGTGAACGGTGCCGGGGTTGGCAATAGTCGTGATCTGGTGGAGGACATCGTCAAGCGAGGCCAAGCCGCCAGATGTCTGAGAGGAGCCAGCTGCGTTCATGGTATAGCTCAGGGTCCAATGCCGTCTCAGTCGTCGAGATCGTTCGGAACAGCGAGCAGGTCGTGGTAGACGGCGAGGACAGGTACAATTAGACGCCCAAGGATACGCGCACGCCGCGATGTGCACATAGGCGCCCATTTGTGTACGCGTGTGGCGCGCCTACCAAAAGTACCTCGTCGCGTGCACGTCGCGCGCAAGTTCGAACTTCGAACCTCTCTCTCAACCAACCGGTCGGCGGGCGATAACCGGCAGCAGACACTCACACATATCCCTTGTGCTCTTGGCTGCAAGTAGACAGGACGTCTCAGGGTGTCCAATTTCCCTCGTGAGTGCAGTAATCGTCTAGCCGTTTGTGCAAGCATTGGCTCACGGCAAACGGTCGCGCAGTACCAGCAGTATTCTAGATAGGTACTTCGCGCAATCCACAGCCACGGCGCGGTAAAAATGACCGCAGAGGTCGGCTCAAGTCCCGAAACATGGACTCCACCAGTCTATGACCTAACTCGCCCTCCACGCGAGATTCACTCGTGTCAACTTGACGGAGGTCAATTGTGCGAAAACGGGTCCGGCAATCCCTCAGTCTTCGCTCGCATGGCAAAATGGCAAGCAACATCTCCGCCGTATGTTTCCTCGTGCTTCCCACTTACACGTGGTACATTCACAGGTGTCCCGATGGTTCGGCCGCACTCGCACAATGCGAAGATAGAACGTTCAGGTTTCTGCAGCTGTGAGCACTGGCAGCTGATGCGCCGACGCGCTTACGTGCGTCACGGGCTCATTCACGTCCACGTTCTCCAGGCCGGCAGAATTGCTTGGGATCACGGTGGAATCCACGGTTCCGGCTTCCCTGCCCAGGTGCTTGACACAATCAGCCCCCATTCTGGACTACGCGTGGTATCCGGCCGCTTCAGTGCGAGATGCAGCCTCCTTCTGCTTTGTGGCGTCCGTACGAGAATGCCCCGTGAAGCTACTGGATGCGTCTGATGGAAGGGTGAGCACGGAGCTCCCACTCGTTAGGCCCTATTCTAGGCCGGCTCATCTATTCTCGCCGGCCCGCAGCTTCGTGCATCTTACAGGATCGTAGATCATCGCGAACGCCATATTGCTCCTCACAGTCTCGCATTCAACCCGAGCGTAAATAGGTATGTTGATCTGCTTCTCACCCTCCCCCGTACGTAACCCACCCCTTGTGGCGTAGACTCTATTGCGGCTTCGAGGATGCCATCGAAGTCTTCGACTTTAATTGCCCCGGTGAAGGGACACGCTTGCACACCACACCTTCCAAGAAAAGCCGAGACGGTCTGAAAGGTTCTGCCACGCTTCTACACGAGCGGACACACGCACTCAGTTCGATGCTTATCGACAGGAATCATATCGGCGCTCTCATTTGCCCCCGATATGTCCTCGGGCCTGTATGCTGCGGGGTCGCTGAGTCCCTCTTCTCCGTCTTCCTCCAACATTGCCATCTTCTCCGAGGACACGGGTGAGGCACCTGTCATGTTTCTTGGAGCGGAAGACCCGCAGCTTGGAGCAGGCTACGGAGTACGGGCCAGCGTTTCTCAGGTAGGCGGACAAATTTGATCATTGCCAAAGTACACGTACTCATGAGGTGAGCAGTTGATGTTCAACCCAGCACGGCCGTATCTCCTCTACGCATCCTTCCGCAGAACGGCTTCTATTTTCTGTTGGGACCTCCGCGCGGACGTGGGCCGCCCGCTCGCGATATACACAACAGCACCCATGCCGATCAGCGGAAAAGAGCGGAGGGCGGCCACGAACCAGCGGCTGCGGTTCGACATTGATTACGGCGGAAGATGGCTGTCCGTCGGAGACGAGGTCAGTCGCCATCGCCGCCGCGCCTCACACGGGAATTAACAGCACGCACACGCGGACGCCACCAGGACGGCGGCATTTCCGTGTTTGACCTAGCTGCGCAGCCGGAACCAGCCAGCGGTGAGAACGCACCCCAACCGCGTCCAACACCGCGAGCCACGCCTATCATGCAGTTCGACGCCCATCGTGGTACGTCTTCCTCTTGCTGAATCATCGTGCTCTTGTGATTCGTCAGGGTCTCTGACGGACCTCGAGATGCGGTAGGCTCGGTCGGGTTCCATCCCCTGCGGCCGCTTTTGCTCTCGGTGTCGGGGTCGAGGCATTTCGGGGACCCCGCGTCCGCCTCTGGAGATTCATCTGACTCCGACGGCGATATGGAGGACGCCGAAATAGCAGGCGCTAGCTCGGCGAAACCGGGGAAGTCACCTGCAGTGACCATTAGTCGCCAGCGCCCACAGCCGGTCGCGCTCGATGCGTCGGTCAAGTTGTGGTCATTCGAACACGCGGCGAGTGGCAATGATGGAACGCAAGTATCTCGTTAACAGGAAGTATAATTAACTATTGTACAATGCGAAGGGTACAAGGCGAAGGAAAGTAAAAAGCGATGTAGTTGAAACACTAAGCGAGAAAGCTCTCCAAAGATACACTCAGTCGGAGTCCAGCATCGACGCCTGAATGATTTGGGCAGTGGATTCGGAACGAGGCTTGAACTCGCACTTGAACGGCACCGGGTAACTGGAACCGCGGTTAGCCACCTCGTTCGCGACACGATGTATACACTCACGTAACGAGCCCGCTCAGGTACTCCCCGCTCGGCTCAATGACGTTGCCCTCGTCGTCAACGGCCTTGGACAGCGTAAAGGTCGACAGCACGGACGCGATGGCGATCCACATCGAGGCGCACGCCATATGACGTCCGGGGCAGATCCTCCTGCCGAAGCCGAACGCCGCCAGCTCTGCGTCCCGCATCGCAGTCCTGAGGGTTCCGTCCGGGTTGAGGAACCGTTCCGGAATGAACGCCTCGGGGTCCGGGAACGTTCTCTCGTCGTGCAAGATCGCCCTGAACGGGAAGATCGTCCGTTTAATACGTGCGACGGGTTCGTGCCGGAAATACGCACCATGAGTTCCCGACAACGATCGATCCTGCGGGAAGGTGATAGCCATTGTAGACGTCGTCGGCCGTGAGCCGGTGGGGAACCGCTGTTGACGGTCGCGTTAGGTTGAACCGGACCCTATAATAGGACCAATACATACCAAGTGGCGTAACCGGTCGCCATCTATGTATGACAGCAGGTGAGCTTCGACGTGATTGCCAGAGTATGTGGGTGCATGCTAACCTGAGAACTTCCTTGACGATTGCAGAAACGTAAGGCAGGTACGGTTCATCAGAGAAGTCGGGAAGGCGATCTCTCCCGACGACCCGGTCCACCTCGGCTTGTGCCTTGCGCTGGACTTCCGGATACAGCAGCATCGCGAGGAAAAACGAACCTATGGCCGAGACCGTCTGGGGCCATGGTCAGTGTCTGATTGGCCCCGAGAAGCACGAGGTCATTACCGTATCGGAACCCCCTATATACGTGGTCCCAATCTTCAATGCAAGACCGAGACTCGTATGTGCGTAGCTACTCACCAGTGTAGGCTGCTGCAGCGACGCCACTGATGATCTTCTCCCTGTGGGGCTTGTCATTGTCGTCGTTGAGGTCGTGCAGGAGCGACATGATCATGGACGGCGATTCCTTTCCCTCGGCCTGGCGGGTAGGGCATTCCCGACGTCAGCACTTCGCGATCCCGAACACTCGGCAGAAGGCTCACCATCGCGCTTCTCACGGCCTTGAACGGCACCTCGACCATGGCGTTGGTCGCCTTCCGCCATTCAGCGGCCTGCCGCTTGAAGGTAGCGCCCGGGCACCAAGAAGGAATATGTTTGACTGCACACGGTACGCGTCGGTTCTGCGGCCCACAAAAGAAGGAATCGAACTCACGGAAGGGGAGGTAGTCCACAAGGTACGCGCCCGCGTTCCCAGCCTTGGACATCGCGTGCAGAGCCGTCTCCGCAGTGGCGATATATGGATCATTCTTCGGCTGGACGTCAATCCCGTATGCGACACCTAGAATGAGGGATCCTGCCATGCTGCCCGGGCATCAAAACCGTGCTCGGTCGCAAGAGAAGACGGAGAGGACTCACTGCCGCAGATGGACCATGTACTCGTCGGGCGTCTCGAGAAGCCGCCGGAGGAGCTCGCGAGCAACTTTCAGTTCCTTCGGCCGGTAGTTCGTGGCTGCGTTCGGGTGGAAGTACTGATGGAAGACCCGGCGGCGCTCCCTCCAGCTCTCGCCGTAACCCATGAACACGAAGTGCCAGTCGCAGCCGACCCTGGATGGAAAAATGCTTAGCGAGGGGGTCCATGAGAAGGAACGTGGGGCTCACAATTCATTGAGCATGGGCATGCGTGTCCTGCACGACATCGGTCATCATGGAGGCGGCATTTGATACGCGCTTGACGTACCTATCCGAGTAGAGCGACGATCTTTTCTCAAAAAGGTCGTGCGCCGCTTGCGCGGAATTGACAACGATGACCGGCGTCCCGGCAAGGTTGAGGTGTATGATATCAGAGTCTGTAGCAACGCGAAAGCCGCTCAGCGTCCACGATGCGCAGCGCGCTCGAGAGGCGGACTTACGATATTCTCGGGCCCAATTTTCGTACGCGAGCCATTCGAACTCCTTGGGGACGTCGAAGACGTTCCCGAGGATAGGAAGGCCCCTCGGGCCCGGAGGGAGGTTCTGTCTTTTGCGCCTAGCAGTGAGGACGGCAAGCAGCAGCACAACAGAAGCAAGCAGAAGCGACGGCAGGTCGAAGGAGGCGGCCATGGCGAGATGGTGTGCGGGGTTGGTGGTGCTTCGCTCTGCTCAGCGCGTGGGGTATTTATCCTCCTGCGCGACATTGCCCGCCGCCTCGTTCGTCCACGGATGGTGCTTCCCGTCCGTCCAACGGCGACCCGTCGCATACTGTAGGAGCGTGGTTTAGCCGAGGGGCATTTACGAAAAGATGCGGACCCATTGCATCAAGCCCCCCATGGTGTCCTAAGAACCGCCTGGATATGGCTTCCGTGCGCCGGCGTCGAGGGAGGCCACGCCCGGCGCATAAGCCTTAGGTAAAGGGGGTGCCAAAATAGCGACGGAGCACTTCATGCAATTGCCGTTCAAGCTTTGCCTTTGCTGCCAGATCTCCTGGCGGATTGTCGCCGGCGTCGTGGCGTGCGGACTCGGAGATCCCCATACTTCGGGAAGGTCGTGCGGCGGCACTATTCCGGACCCACCCACTGGGTTCCCAGACCCTGGATCATTATGGGAGAAGCCGCAGACAAAGTGGATATGTGGGCACGGCCAGGGGTCATGCAGGGCCGCTTCCTAAACTCAGCTTTTAATGCGGACATCGAACAGAGGCCACGGACACGCGGCGAATGCGACTGTCGCACGCACTAGGCAGTCAATGTGCTACAGCAACCCTACATGCCGCGCGAATCTACAGGGTGCGCGAGCGACATCACGACCCGCCCGCGCTGGGTGTTCTTGTCCTGCTCGACGTCGATCTTCACCTTGACCTTGTCAAACACCGCAATCGACACCTCCTGGCCGCCCGACGGGATCGTGATCGTGTAATTGTCGGCATCGAACTGTATCTCGCGCTTGAACGTCACGAGGCCCTCGAGGCCCAATCTGGCGGGGGAAGGTTACGCTTTGCTTCTCACACCCCAACCTTAATACCGGCAGGAGCACGTACCTGGAAACGAAGACCCCGAGGCCATTCCTGAACGTCCGGATGACGAACGCGTCCTCGATGACGGTCTCCTTCTCGCTGCGGGCCTTGAGCGCGAGGCCGACGTAGAACTCGACGCTCGCCCGGCTCGCCATCTGCGCCATCCGGTGTCGCTTGTTCACGACCTCCAACACCCGCTCCACGTGCGACTTCGAGTGTAGGCTCGCGTGCAGTGGGGTGTAGCCTATCGCCGCGGAGAGCTGCCTATGGGCCAAGACGTCTTCCGGGAAGATGGATGGCTGGGATGAGATAACGCAAGCGAAGCAGAGGAAGGCCTAGCTCACCCGCATAGCGTCTGATGGGACTCGTAAAATGCGTGTAAATGGGACTGGCCAAACCGTAATGGCCGAACGTGTCCCGGCCCACGCTGCCGGCGCAGAAGTACTCCGCCGACAACATGCAGCGCGTTGCCATGATGCGAACGAGGGTGTTGAACGCTGGCTCAGCGGGATCCTATGGAACGAAATGAGGGTGCGGAGGGGCGGCGTTTCCATCAGACCATGCTTACAACGCACTCGTCCAGCGACGCCGCGAGCGCGCCCGAGCTGGAAACGTCAAGGCTCATGCCCCTGCGCTTCTTGAGGATGTCTTGGAGCTTCTCAAAATTTGTCCGGGGCGGAGGCAAGTGCCGCCTGCAGGCAGCATGAGCACCGACGGCGCGCGCATCTTGGGAAGAAGCACACACCTGAGGACGGCCGTCTGTGGGAACGTTTCCTGAATCTTCCCCGCCACGCTGATGTTGGCGAGCAGCATGAACTCCTCAACTAGGCTGTTCGTTTCCCTCTGCTCCTTTTGCTCGACGTCAATAGGATCGGAAGATTCGGAGCTGTCGAGGTGGATCTTGACTTCCGGCGAGGCTAGATTCAGCGCCCCCGCATCCATCCTTCCCTGCCTGAGCTTCCGGGCGAGGTCATTGAGCAGCCGGATGCTCTCCGTCAGCTCGTCGGTCTGCTTTCTACAAAACGATGAGCTTCCGCTCCCACGCGCGACGGTGCGTACATACGGGTCGTCCTTGCGGATTTGGGCCTCCTCGTACGTAAACGCTGATTTCGAGGCAATCACTGATTTTGTAAAGCGCACGTTGACGATCTCGGCTGCAGGGGACAACTCCTGTGATCGGACGGTGAGCACCCCGTCCGTGGACGGTCCTAGAACCAGTGACGACACCCACCCATATGACAGAGAACGCCAACCGTTCCACGTGAGGCCGCAGAGAGCAGAGGTTCGTTCCCAGAAGCGCGGGAAGCATGTCTATCCGCTTGTCGACGAGGTAGACGGTCGTTCCGCGGGCCGCGGCTTCGTGGTCCATGGGCGTGTCGGGGAGGACAAAGTGCGATACGTCGGCGATATCTGCATCCCGCATCTGGATATCAATCTCGGAGAGTATACGTCGAGAGAGGGGACTCACGGACGCCGGCCTCAATGTTCCCGTTCGGGAGACGGCGTGCGTGCAGCGCGTCGTCGATGTCTTGGCAGCCTAAGCATCACGACGTCAACACCGACTCACCGACTATTCCTTAGTCCGCACTCACCAGGAGGGTCGATGCTGCAGATGATGAGGTCCCTCAAATCCTCCCGGTCGCGCCAATTGGGGTCCGTCGCACTCTTCGGCGGTACCACCCAGTTGTCGCCTTCCGGCGGGAGACAGTCCAGGATAGCCTTGCCGAACGGTCTGTAGGGCACATCAAACTCAAGCAATAGAGACTCCTGCTCCGCTTCCTTGCTCTGGGCCTTTCCCAGCGCGCGTACGAAATGCCCCTCGGGGTAGCGAGAGGTACGCTCCCATCGATCGATTGTCACCAGGATCTTCTGCCCAATAAGCGCCGGCGCCTGGCGAGTGCGCAGACGAATGCGCGGGAGAAGGCGGGACACCGGAGTAGCGAACACCGTCTGCTGGGAAAGCGACGTAGGATTCGTCGAGGTGAGCGAGGTGCTATCGATATGACACACGTATCTGCAATGCAATGTAAAGCTCTGTGTCGAATGAAGTGAAGGTCGGAGCACGCACGAACGCCAATTCCGCTTGATGATGCCGACGACGCGGCCCGTGGGCTGCTTGCTAGAAGTGAGCTGCTTCGCGAGCTCCGCTTGCAGCACCTTCCGCTCCGCAAGGGCCTCGTCGTCTCCGCCCTCTTCTTCGGAATCCTCGGCATCGTCGTTCTTCAACGTGGCTGCTGTGCGTCAAGCGCGCCGCCTAACACCAACAGGGGAGCGAGAACGCACCTTCTTGGTCCACGACTTCGTCGGCCGGCGCTTTCCAGTCCTTCTCGTCGAAAACTTCTACCGCGACAATATCGCCCTGGACGGCCCGGTTCATGTGCTCACGGCCGATGAGTAGGACGGGCTTCTCAAACGCAGGTACGGACACGTTGCCCTGGGGCGCGGAAAAAAATTAGCGACCGCTTCGCACCGCTGCATACGTAAGTAGGACAAACCTCCAAGTAATTGTACTGGTTAGCGTTGAAGTGACCCTGGTGCAGCTGACCAGACTTGATCCCAGCTTGCAGGGTCGCTGTCGGGAGGTACTGGAAAGAGGGTAAGCCGGATACAGACATGACGAAATATGTTTCGAGGGACAAACATCAGGATACAGGGCTTGCCGGATGGAGGCAGCTTGTGTCGGCTCTATGTTGTTCGAACCGGCGACGGCGAGCAGGTCCAACAGCTGACCCGACTCCTTCATGCCTTCCACATAATTGCGTACTGCAATCGTAGCCGTAAGTAATGAACTGCGACGGAGGGACCCTGGTGGGACCCACCGGACATGCAGGTCAACCCTTCTCTCTCCCCCTTTTGCCGGTTCGCGACGTCATCGGTGAGGAGAACGACCGTCGGCAAAGGCGCTTGTGATTGCCCTCGGACAGGGGGGCGAGAGAGAGAGAGATGGCTATTGTACCACGTTGTTGCCTTGCGGATGCCTAGGCAATGCTTCAGCTCTACCGTCTTCCGCAGGTCGAGCAACACTAATACCTCTGTCGTTACGGTCATTCGGGGACTCTCCTTCCTCTCGAATCACAGCGGTTTCCCTAAGAACCTACCATTGATAACTGGAACCGTAAGAGCTAACGTTAGACTCACGAGCGATACTCGTTGTAGAAGACCCAGAACTTCTTATCATCGGCTTTGACTAGTGCCTTCAGACGATTGTACAGAGGCAACGAGCGGTGCCGTACTTCCTCCATAACGGTCTGCAGCAGTATGATTGGGGGGCTGAAGAGCGGCGATTCCATTAAATCCATCTAGATAGAACATATGAGCTTGAGAGACAGGTGCGTGAGGTTTTACGGGGTTGCCGGTCGATACTTCGGTCGGGAATGGACGGTAATTGCGACGAGGCTGGGGACGCTGACTGACCTGGGAGAGGAATATGTTCGTGTCAGGAAGGACGAAGTGGCCGTTCTTGAATGACGCGTGTTCGAGCGAGCCCGAGGACGGCAGGAGGACGTCTGCGTCCTGCGCACAAAGGCCGCAACTGTGGATGCCGCATGCGACATCGTCACGAAGGTACCGTTCGCGAAGGACTGAGGGCACACACTGCGTTAATTCCCGCACTTAATGTGACACTGGAGACTCACCCTTGATGACCTTGCCCCTCGCCGTCTTCTTGAAGAACTTGCGCTGAGTAACGACCGCCTCCGTCCGAGGCCGCTTGCGTATGGTGATCTCGGCCATGTTCGTGTTCGGTTTGCCCAGGCGTTCTGCTCAACTTCACTGTTTTTACACCAGAACCTGCCCCAGTGTCGGACGTCGAGGATCGTACAGCCGGGCCTTGCGCCGCAAAGATGAAGGAGCAGTCGCAGAACGCGGTCCGGTACGAAGCGCCCGTGCCCTCTGCCACTCATTGAGGCGGAGCTACAAAAGCAGTGATCCTCTGCTGCTCATCAGTAACTCAGACGAAGCGGAGATCAATGTGCCGACACCGCGCTGAGCAGGCGGCTACGAGTCCTCTCCAGATCCCTGCACGGTCGCGGTTCGTCACTACTATCGTACTCATATTATGCTGCACGAGCGAGGAATAGGGGAGTGATAGAGGTATGGGTGTGTGTTTTTTTGGACGTTTGAAGGTGTATTTCTTTGGCCCGGCCAACCATTGCAACCCGCTACAGGACACCTTCCGGGGTACGCCTCATCCTTTCCCTGGCTCTGTGTTCTCACGACGTGTACTAACCTACATTTAGTCAGAGTCGACCAGTACCGGCGCGTACAAGGCGCGTGTGAATGGAGAGAGGAAACAAATGAACACAGTTCAGCGCCAGATGCAACTCACGAGCCTACTCGAAGTCTACTCTCATTCCTCGACCATCTGGTTCACTGGTGAGATCACGAGCTGCTTGGATGGTACCATGGTACCAGCTTGTACCTGAAAATAACTCACGAATGCTCAATTTATCCTGGTCAGCCCTCCTCAACAGCTGACTCTGGCGGGGAGCCCGGAGCCGCGCTTGAAGTTGCGCGTGCCGAGCAGCACGCACGTTCGACGTCGGGTGAATATAAGATCATGGCTCTCAAAGTGTCTCTAGACGGCTGCATATCAGCGATGGCGCACACCCTCTGGCAGTGGGCAGCGCGCGTCCCGCTCCTCTGCTTTCTCCTCGGGCTGGTATCTGGCGACAATGGGAAGCTAGCTTCTATTCAGGGAGTCTATAACTCGTCCGTCACACCGGAGAACCTACCGTGGGACACCTACAACTACTGCAACGCGCCGCATGTGAACGCAAGGCACTACCGCAGACCAACCAGCGACCCGCACGCAAAGCTGGTGTATCTCAACGCCGTCATTCGCCACCACAAGGTACGTCAGAGTTCGTGCCTGTCTTCTCGGCCCGGCGTCTCAACCTAATATGCAGAGGACGCCGGACAACCTATATCCGAACGAGAATGAGCTGAACGCCGTGCCTTGGGAGTGCGCCAACTTTATGCAATACAGTTACGGCGGAGGAGGGGCGCACATCTTTCATCAGACCGTCAGCCCACCCTGGCATCCCTTCCTGTCGCAAATATGGAACGGCACCTGCGACGAAGGCCAGTTGACCAAAGGTGGACTCGAGGATGCCATACGTCATGGCCAGGTGGGCTGCTCCCACCCCGACGCGGACGCAATAGCTAACTTCCGCGCAGGATTTCTGGTCGGTGTACCACCACGAGCTGGGGTTCCTTACGTCCGTGAACGAGCGCGACATCTTCATCCGCACGTCGACCGAAACGAGGACGTTCCAGGTCGCGGGCGGGCTGCTCGTCGGGATGGATCCTAGTATGGCGACGAAGACGTTCCCGGTGACTACACAGCCCTCCCCAGTCCGTCGGACACGCTCTGTATTGGCTCCGTCCGCGCGCGCTGACGCTTGTACCGCCTCCCAGATTGATTCCATCCCGCCGAACTACCCCTGCCCAAAGGCGGACGCGATCCGCTCGGCGTTCCAGGCCGTCCCCGCGTGGACGGACCATCTCGAGGCGAATGCCGCGCTCAAGGCGCGCCTCGACGCGACGCTCGGGACGGCCGGCCTCGACGCGTGGGCATCGTGGTGTGAGTTACGGCGTCCGCGCGGAAGCGCGCCATCTCCACCCGCCTTCTGACGCGGATCCGCGCGCAGACGATCACTTCTTCGACACGTTCAGCTCGCGAACGTGCAACGGCCACCCCCTCCCGTGCAACACCACGGGCGCGTGCGTCTCGGACGCGGACGCGGCCAAGGTGTTCGCCATCGGCGACTTCGAGTACAAGTAAGTCCTTCTGCGCGGTGCTTCGCCGCATCGCCGGTCTGAACGTGGTCGAGCGCCAGCTATATCTGGAACGCCGCCGAGAATGCGACAGCGTATTCGCAGCTGGACTTCGGTGAGCGCAACCTGGGCGTGTCGTGGGCGTGTGACCGTGGTCCTCATCTGCGTCTGGCCCGCAGGGGTGTTCATGCTGGAGCTTGTGCAAAACTTCAAGCTTTTCCGTTCTGGCAACGAACCGCACAAGTTGAGGTTCTACGTGGGGCATGACGGGACGATGATACGCCTCGCCGCTCTCATGGACATTGGCAAGCTCGGGCCCCTTCGCTGGCCTGCCCTTGGCTCAGAGATCGTCATGGAGGTGAGAGGAACACTCATGTCTTTGCGAGCCGTCCACTCACGCTCAACAGGTTTGGGAGGATGCGCAAAGGGAACATTTCGTGCGCATCTTGCATGCAGGCACGCCGGTGCAAGGCCTTGGCTGGCGCTCGCTCAATGCGTTCATCGCGGCGCTCCAGGAACAAGTGCCACGCGATCTCTTGGCACAGTGCGGTGGTCACTAAGAGCCCACTAACACGCGACGTGTACCTGCCTTTGGATTATCTGTGCCCGTATCGCATACAGGTCATTGTAGCAGCTCAAACTCGAAACATCACAGCCTAGCATTTATAGCATACATTACAAAGGACGCAAACCCTCCAGACTCTCCGCGGTGTCAATCGCCATTGTTCATTGGGAATCGCATCCGTTCACGACTCGGTTTCGTCGTCAGACTCGGTCTCGTCATCAGACTCGGTCTCGTCATCAGACTCGGTCTCGTCATCAGACTCGGTCTCGTCGTCAGACTCGGTCGCGTCGTCGCGCTCGTTTTCATCGTGGCGCTCGCTCTCATCGCGACGCTCGTTTCCATCGTGGCGCTCGCTCTCATCGCGGCGCTCGCTCTCATCGCGGCGCTCGCTTTCATCGTGGCGCTCGCTTTCGTCGTCGCGCCCGCTTCCGCTACCTTCTTCTACGTCTGCAGCTCCGGCCTGAAGCTCCGCCCTACCCTGCTCGATCTTGCTTCCCGGAACGAGATCATGCTGGATGATATGTTCCACTTCCTGTGCGAAGACGACCTCCATGTCTCGGCGGGTGCCTCTCGGTGTTGCATAGCTCTCCCAGTCAACCAGACGCCATCGATACACCGACGGGCCCACAAGCGGAGAAGCAGGGGAGGCCGCCTCCATGATGTTCCTAGCAGCAACGTCGTTGTGCACTATGCCGAGGTCCGCAGCGGCCATGAACATCTCGACCAGTTCCTTCCTACAGACATATGAGTGCGTATACCGTGTGGCATTCTCATGTAAATGCTTACCGTAGGACCTCTCTGGCGGGAAGATCGGCGAGACCGTAATCGCTCAACCTCTTGCCCAGACGTTCCATTAGGAGGATATTCAGGCTAGCGCAACAGTTGGGCATGTTGTAGATGTCGAGATTGTCTCGAGATCGCGGGAATTTGCAGTTGGGTTTCCAGGGAATGATGTTCATCTCCTGCAAGTTGACCACACGACGAAAATATCCGTAGCAGCGAGGCGCAATCGTTCCTTGCAGGCTCCGAAGAACGTCGAGTGCCCCAGCCTCTTTCGAGAGCTTGCGCCCTTTTGTCTGTCTGGTGATCTTCGCCACGAGCGGGGGGAGTGGGACAGGTGACTTGATGACCTCCACTTCATATATCCATGTGTTCGGTCCTGCGGATAGCATGTGCTCGAGACGCAGGTGAGGATGTACTCCTCCCGAGTTCTCGAGAGGATGATTGATATGAGGTGTGAGATCTAGAGCGGGCGCGCTGGGGTCCTCGCTGCCATGATCGGAGTCCACGGCACCGTACTCCTCTTCGTCAGAGTCGGGGTCCCAGAATGGGCCCTTACGGGTCGGAGGTAGCTCAGGGATCTGTAGAGGCACGTTCAACGGCAAGGGTAGGCCATCATTATCCCTGGCCAACCCTTCGATCACGATGGCCGATATTTCGTTGCGGGATAGCTGCCGTATGGTGCAAGGAATCAGCGTCGTATCCTACTAGTATGCGCAACGATACCGCTGAAAAGATAGGGCTTACCGAAACAGATGTCATGAGTCGTTGAGGTGCAGAGGTTGACGGTCAGGTGTTCGATGGCGAGAAGCGGCGGAATCCTCAGAAAGGTGGGAGCGGTATATCGCTAAGCTCTCACAGACCGGGAGTTCTTATACGTGTACACTTCCGGCGCTCCGATCTGTTCATTTGTAGCATGATCCGAAGTCGCGACTATTAAATTTCACAAAGGGCTGCTTTGAAAGAGGCATGTCCGTATGACCTTGAATCACAATAGGCTATTGGAAACCAGAGGCGGGCGATGGATGTGGGAGGCTTGAAGCTACCAGCCGCAGACAATCCGAATATCCCTGCTGCCGTATTTTCTGAGTGCGCATCGTTTAAATTGTGTTTCAGTAGCGCGCTCAGGGTCAAACAGATATGGAGTGATGCAGGCGTACCTGACGATCTACAGGGCACTACATAGGTTGCCGCGCTTACAAGTGCTGAGCGTAGCGCTGCGAAGCAAACACTTGAGACAGTGGATGGCACAACGGGAGGCGACTCCTCGGCTCCGGCCCGCCGATGGATGGTCGATCTGAACCTCGACAACATGAGCGACTCCGAGGAGCTCGATTTGTGTCTGACAACTTCAACTCGGGAGATCCTAGTGGGGGTGAATATTTGATGAGGCTGGCACTGAGTACCGAGTACTACTACACTGACTCCTGGCGGCCAGACGCCGTCTCCCGCTCGGGAGTGTGAATTCCACCAAAATCAGCTATACAGGTTGAGACGACGCCCATGCGGTGAGTCCTGTTTCTATAGTATCATGCTCAGGCTGTGTGCTATCATCATTCTGGTTGCCCAGGACTCGGACTCAGCCTGAGGAGGCCACCGCGGCACAGCCCTAGGCGTGTCCGCGTCACTTCTTGAAAGTATCATCTCCGCTACCGTTACAAGTGAAACGCATCGGAGCGTTGTAGCCCTGGAGAACCACAACGGTGTATCACATAGAATGCAGTCGTGTTCTGAGCTTCTAGTATAAAGGCGTCAGGACCTCGATGTCTGTCCTCATCATTCACACCCTGCTCATCTGAGTCCACTTCCGAGTCTCCTCAAGTTTAGCCTCACACGCCCCCTGAAATCGCAGACTGCAGACATGGCAGAGCCCCTGGAAGTACCCTGCTTCATATCGGCAGACCACCACGCGGAGCACTTCACCCTGTGGCTTCAGCAGGAACTCGGGCTTACTGCCGAAGATCTTCAACGTCGTGGCAAACCCATCTTGTACAGACCGGACCGGCTTTTCAAGCTCGAGGCAGAGAATATCCAGGATTGGAAGCATTACACAAGATATCAACCAGGCCTGGCGCCGACGACGGAGTTTCTCAGCTCTATCGACTACAACCCTTTGCCTACAGGATGCGTTCAAATCCCCTTCAGCATACCATTCGGAATACATCGGCTCAAGGATGATCCGAATGGGCTGCTTCGGTCTGGGCCTCTCCTCCGAAACAAATATGTATCCACAAGAACGAATGTGAAGACAAAGATAGCGAAGGCTGTTAGAGGGCTAGACAGAAACGACCGCCTCACCCATGTCAAACACTGTCCGCACTTGCTCACCGCCCTCCAAGCCTATGCCGATCCCCAATCGGAAGGGGTCATACCCAGGACCGCCCGGATGCGAGACTATTACAACTCCGTTTACGGCGTCGACTACGACGGCCAGACAATGCGCGGAATGACAACGCTAGGAGGCCCTGACGATTACAGCCTACTCAAAACCCTCGAGTATCCCAGTGCTATTCAACAATACCAGGCAATTTGTGGTCTAGCGTCGTGGTATCTCCTACAACGACACCGCGCGCCTGCGATTGTAGAATCAGAGGAAGCCGTGTCCGATGAAGTTAGAGCACGGGTGCTCGAACCGTTACAACTCATGCTGCAGGTACGTTTGCTCAGTCCCCCTTCCTATTGTACATGCGTGATGAGCGAAATCGTTGTTGTGCCATCCAGACTCGATACACCAGCAGAGCTACTCCGGAAACGCTGCTCATGACTATGGATGTTGGAGGGACGGAACGCCTCAGAAAGTGGTCGAAGAATATCATGTTTCCCCGCTTTGCGAGGCTGAGCAGGAACATGGTCGCGGAACCGATGCCAGACACCGATACGAAGAACAAGGCCGGCTTCGGTGATGCAGCTGTCATCAATCAACGTGGAACCCAGGCTACGCTCAACATTGAATTCAAGGCTTTCTGGGGCTTGACGTACCGCGACGACATTTATGAAAACCTACCAAACCTAGTCAAATTGCGACCGACGGGCCCGGTGGAGATGGATTGGACTGCGAAGAAATGTCCCGCCAATGACCTTTTAAAGCAAGTAAGTCAATTCGCCCGCTACACGGTGTATGACACGAGCCATCCTTGTTGATACCTACTACAGATCTGGGGCGAAATGCTGTATGGGAATACCAAATGGGGCTTTACGACGAACGGATCCAAGGTCATCCCATATGTCAAGACACGCAACAATGAACTTACCATAGGGGACGCCATGGATATCACGGATGTCCAGCTACTGCCGACACTTGCAGGCTTAGCATTTGCCAGTATCGATGGACACAAACGAAACCGCGGTCTTCGTGAGTACCTATGCGAGGGGTCGGTACTTGTCGGCACAAGATAGATTGGCTGAAGTAGACGTCGTGGGTAGATGTCCCTCTTGTATGGTACTGAATGGCTGTGTGTACGATATGTATGTCATACTATAGTATCACGGGGTGTACCTGTATATTATGACTGGAAAACATGATATCGCATTGATTTGATAGTGGATCATGCAAGTTACTTGACATATGTGCCAAGCCGCCATCGGCGTCGGAGAGCACCCCGATTACTCGAGTAATAACTGTGACAGAAGCATCAATCGTACCAGCGTTCTCGAAGGCGTTTCCGTGCCACCATCGGTTTCACGACGACAATCGCGAGTGCGAGGCCGCCGATGGTGAACACGAGCTGCGCCTTGTTGAAGTTCTCGTTCAGCACGTCGAACGTGTTCGACGGCGCGACGCGCGTCGAGAACAGGTCCAGCCCGTACGCAAACACCAGCGACGTCGACTCGAGCAGCGCCGGCGAGGTCACCACGCGCCGCGTCTTCGCGACCTGCACACGCACACGAGGTTCAGTTTGCGCCCGCAAAGAGGCATGCGAGCAGACGACGCACCTGGTAGTTGTGCGAGAGGACGCGCTTGGGGTCGTCGGGGATGAGCGGGTCGTACTGGATCAGCCACTCTTCCATCTCCTGCGCGGTCGGCTTCTGCTTCGGGCGTCGCGGGTCAAGGAAGCGTCTCGGGAACGACTGAATCTGGCCGTGCTCGTTTGCCACTGCGACTCAGGTATGAGGCGACGAGGACTTGTGCGACACATGGTAAGCAACGCACCGATGATGTCCTTCATGGAGATGCCGTAGCTCGTCGACGTGGCCGAGAGCGTCGTGATGCCGCGCGGGAAGACGTATGACTGTTCGTATATGCTCACGGACGTGGTCTCGTTCGAGAGTGACGTCAGGTCCGAGCTGAGGTATACGGATGGTCAAACAAAGCCGGGATCATAGGGAGCTTAGGCACGCACCTCAGAATCTTATCATCAATCCCACGCCCCTCGTATAGCTCGACGGAGACAACTCGATATCCCTTTGCCTGGCTAGGCCCGACCTCGCTATCGTAGTAGTGGTACACCAGCCAGTTCTCCACCAACGTCGCTTTGACGTCGCACGCGCCCTCCGCGGACGGCAGCACAGAATGGTAGATGATGGTGCCTTTTGCGCCGTCGACCAGGTATATCGCGCACGTCGCCGCCTTCGACGCGGGAACAGACGCCGAAGGGCCAGTGACCACGCCAATCAGGTTCGGATTGAGGTACTTGTACAGCGTCGTGCGGTTCCCAAGCACCTTGCCGAGCGACGCGACAGGATCCGCTGGCCGCGCAAAGACAGCGCGGATGTCCTCGGTAGGCGGGAAGGGCAGCGTCCACGTCGGGTACGCGATGTGCCGCCCAGTAAACTCAACGTTGGCGGGGATCTGATGGCCGGTGAGGTGACGCTGCCCTGGAGAGCCGGACTTCAGGGGTATACGGATTGCAGGGGTGAGCTTGTCGAATGCGCGCAGATTCTCGTCGGTTTCAGGGTACAGGTGTACCTGCAGAAACTCGTCGAGCAGCACGACGACGCGCCCATGCGCAGTTCGCAGGAGGAACGCCTCGACGAGCGGGCCAGCGACGACGTCCTCGCCCTGTAGGACGTCGCCGACTGGAGACTTGCCTCTTGCGTCTTCGCCGGTCAGAGCATCTACGTGGAACACCACCGTATCCACGAGACCCTGGAGAAGAGTCAGACGGCATGCAAGTAAGGAAGCGGTGATGACCTACATTGTTTGCTTTCCGCTGGCTGACCAACACGACCTGAGGGACGTCGCCATCGCTGACCGTGCGCGTCACGAACAGCTTGGCCGGGATGACTTGGCCGCCCACTTGTGCTGCCCATCCAAGACCGAAGACGCGGCTCCAGAGGACCTCTCCATTGGCCGAGTCGATGCCGTAAATCTTACCGTGCGATGTAGCGGCGACAATGACTTTCCTAAACCCGAAGGCGTCGCGAGACAACGGCTCGGTCGTATTGGTGGACGGCGCAACGGAGGCGCTCACGGAGGCATACGACCCCGTCACGAATCGCCGCACGAAGTTGACGGCGTACTGCGGGAAATCCTGTCCGGCAGTGAGGTTCACAGCTTCTCCCCAGAGCCTAGGGTCAAGCATACCTGTGCGTCGGAAAGTTGCCGGCGGAGGCGCGCCTCGAAAGTCTCCTGCTCAACGCCGGTGTGCGAGGCGACCTTCCTTTCAGGCAATTCGACGAATTCGGCAACGCGGATATCGGCGAGGCCCTCTTCACGCGTCCATTGGTGCTGGTCCTGCTGCCAAAGCTGGATGGCGCCAGTTGAGGTAGTCAAGAATAGCCGAGAAAGCACTCTGTACGGCTCGGGGTTGGCGGCGTCGACGGCGACCTGAAAGACGCGTTCAGCGAAGTTCATGAAAGGGCGGAGGCGAGAAACGTACGTGGGTGATTACGCCGTGCTCAGCCGTCTTGAACGGGAACGTGAATCCCGTAACGAGGCCCTTGCCCTCAGCGAGGTGTGACGCAAAGATGTGCGCGGAGGCTTGCTGGGAGCGTGTCAACGGGGATGGCGCCCATGGACGGCACACGACGCACCCTAAATGTGTGCGACCAGAAGACCCGTGCGATGTACGGGTGGCCATCGACATCTAGACCGCCGGCATAGATCGAATCGGAGCGCTGCGGCGAAGTTGTCTGAACCAAGAAGGTCAGTATGGCAATCTGGTAGCCAGGGACGTGTCGTACGTACAGAGTCCGCAAACTCCCAGATTACCTTCAGACCCTCGGAGCTGAGTCTAATCACCCGCCCAGAACCGTCCTCTTGCACGGCAATGAATTGGCCGTATGCGGAGACGCCGACGTCGTGGATGGACTTGTACGTCGCACCCTTAACGGCAGCGGGCTTCGCCTTGAGGCTCGGTGTCAAAGGGAAATGCTTGATGGTCTTCTCCTCAAGCCACACGAGTTGAGGTTCGACGTCTGATTTTCCATGGTCACGTACGACGAATACGTCGGTGAACCCTGACGTGACGCTTGAAGGGATGTCGCCGGTGGCAATGAGCTCGCCAGTAATTGGGGATAGCGAGGTGATGTGCAACGTGTATGATGCGAAGGATTTGGCCAGTCCGAGGAGATAGACAGCGGATGGTGTTACAATGATTCTGGAGTATACCACAAGAGACCTGCGAATGGGAGAGGAGAGTTAGCAAACCCATTCGACGGCAGTCGCACGGTAGAGTTCATGGCTCTCAGCAGCGAGACAGCATCCATGCGCAGTAGCCTCGCTGCACTTGGTCAGGCCAGGGAACTCCGCCTGTACATCGACCCGAGCACTTACGACGCGGCCAATAGACTCCTAGACAACTGCAGATGATTCCTGGGACGCCGTGCTACAATCTACTCACGTTTGGTCTGGTGCGCTCCAACCCCACTTCACGTCCCCGGTACGTCTGTCGATGCTACGGAGAACATGTCCGTCCGTGAGCACGAACACCTCCCCGGCTTGTTCCCCGGCGCCGAACGCGATTGCAGTTCCCAGAGTTTCCGGCTCAAACAGCCGGCCCGCTTCTGGGCTATGGAGTCGCGTTTCCAGCAGGAGGTCGCCCTCAGTCGTGTCGAATAGGCGAAGGTATGCGCCCCCGACGCCAGACAGGGTGGCCACAACTGTCAAGACTAGTCAGTCCAGACGTCTTGACGCAAGGATAGGTACACACGCACCGTCATTGTCTTTGCAGTATGTTATGATATGGTCGTCCTCATCGAAGACGTGCCGCCATTCTATGCTTGACTGCGTTCATCCTTCCCCTCCGTCACTGCATGTCACTCGGATACTCACCTATTGAACCGTTCGCCGGGTTCACAGACGCAAGCACGTTGCTCTGTGTCGCGGTCAAGATGGTGCTCCGCGTCGCGCCGCTATCGTACTCTCTCCGGTGGAATGTGGGGGCGGTAGCGGGCGACTGAACGAGTGGTACGCCGATCTGAGGTTTATGCCAGTCGAGCACGCCGGCCTCCGAGGCGTGCAGCGCGTACGCACATGCCGCACTTAGTAGTATGGAGAAGAGCCTCATGGAGGCTTTCTGAGTCCAAGCCGGAGATGGTGGAGAGAAGAGGGAGGTGCTCGCTGCTGCAACGCTGTCGACGCGATGCAGCCAGGCGCCCACGTATACTACAAGCGCGCAGCGGCTACTCTACCGTACTTGCTTGACCCCCCGGCTCGCTGCAACACCGAATGCGCGTATGCAATGAATGTGCTCTGGTACGTGACGAAGAGTGTTCAAATTGCTCTGGAATATATCAATTATGTCCCTCTCAGGGCTATACAACTGGCCCCAATTGGCTAATAGTCGAAGAGCATCACGACGGCCGCGAATACTCCTACGTGACGATATGTGCATGTCCATGATTCGGGTACACGATCAACTGGCGACTACCGTGCCCCTCATACAGGGGTGCATGCCTCTTCAAAGCTTTCGGCGTCCGGTGTTCACCGCGACGAAGCCCCGACTGATAGACTAGCTGTTCTGGAAGAGAGCCTCCAAGCGTCGTAGAGTGGATGCAACAGCGAGTCGAGTGGACACAGTGAATGTCTTCCGAGGCATTCCAAGGACGTTTGGTGTCGTGCAGGATTTGTGGACGTGGACGCTCGGCGGTGAGTGCACGACGCCTCAGTCGTGTGCAGTCGCATGAGGTGGCAAGACGTGTTGCAGTGGCCGCTGGCGCTACAACTTCCGTGGAGGAACAGATAGTAAGGCTCCTTGAAGTCATCGGCAATTCACAACGAGGGTAGTCAGAGGCGGCGGGAGGTGAAGTTCAAAGTCCACGAAATGGTCTCATTAGCAACATAGCGCTGCGCGGTTCGGAGACTACTCTAACTGCGAACAGCCCCGTCAACACACGGGCAACCCAGCAGGAAGACGGGCCCAAGACTTACCTGCGTAAACTAAGCTAGGGGTCTCTTCTACTTGAGCTTGGCGAAGAGTTTTGGCGCAGCGCAGCCCTACAGAAGCCTTAGTATATGCCAACGGGGCACGGCGGACGGTACATACGTTGACGCAGTGCATGAGGCTACATATATCTGCGTTAGCGTCGTCACGAGTTGGAGTTCACAAGGCCAGGTACTCACTGGTCTGGTAAAGCAGAATGGCAAGAAGGGGAAGAGTAGTTCGACGTCAGCAAAGCACATAGCGCGTTCTCGAGACAACTCACAGCTGCAAAGCAGGGTCAGCACACCGTACTTCACAGCGCAACATACGCAGCACTCACAATTCCTCAACGCAGTCCTCGCCCTTGTAGCCCTCGCCAGCGTTCACCTTCTCCTCGCAGTGCTGGAAGTGCTCGAAAGCGGGCTTGCACTTCGCCGACTGCTCGCACTCCTCCACAATAGCGGGCAGGGGCTGTCCACACGCACTTCACTTCAGCAGCAACTCATGTCGACGCCAGACTTGTCTATACGCACGTCCTCAGGCTCCTCCTCCTCTTCCTCCTCCTGCGGCTCCTCCTGGGGCTCCTCCTCCTGGGCGGGCTCCTCCTTCACCTCCTTGTCCTCGGGGGCGTCCGCGTGGACGACGGGGAAGAACGAGGAGAAAATCGACGAGAGACTCATGTCTGAGCGCGGGCGGACAGCGACAGCGTTGGCGAAGTTCAAGGTCGGGCGCAACGGCAGCGAACGGAACGTCGGGACACAACGGGCGCCTATGAGCGCGCAATCGGCCGTTTCCGATTGGTCTCGGCTGGTTCGTCTGGTGGGCACAAGCTGAACCATTCACCTGCTTGAAGCGAACCAAGTCTCGTGCAGCTAAATACCGTGAATACCACTGCCTACAGGCAACTGGCAGTGGTGCCAACGTTGTGAGGGAACGTGAATCCGACATGGCTTTCAATCTACAATAAGTCGCGTTGAAGCCATTCGCAGGCGGCGGACGTCCAGCTAGTATAGTATCTAGTGAGACTCGCAGCAGAGTGCAGACATGTTCAAGGTGATAGGTACAGGGAGCAAAAGCCGGCGACTTGATGTGTAAAGGAGAAAAGCATTGAACCTGGATGAGTGTACGAGGGAGACGGGACACTCTGGATCGAAGGACCGAAGAGACGCATGCCGCAAACACCATACCCACCATCTACGCATCCTCCACAAAGTAAGGCGACTCGGTTTGCATCTGTAAACGGCGGCAGAAGAGAGTCAGCGGTTGAGCAACCAGATACCAAACCCGGTGTGCCCCAGCAAACAGGACACAGGCAGCCACTCACCCACGGCAGATCGCGCCCGGCGACATACTTCGGCGGAGGGCGCTCCCAGCACGCCGCGTTCTCGATCTCCTCCTGGGTACGCAGGGGAATGAGTACCCCGAGCTCGTAGTTGTTAATCTGCAAGGCTTCATCAGGAGGCAGCGGTGACAGATGGAGCTTGAGGGCGACTTACGTTGAGCACCGGGTTGAACCCGCTCCCGGAGAGCGTACCCCACGCGGAGGGCGTGAAGTTGTGCGAGCCGACGTACACCCAGCCCGCAAGCTGCTCGGAGCTCGCACTCTCGTCGTCGGCATCGGCATCGCCTTCGGAGCTGCTCTCGGTCGATGCGCGTTGCTGGTTGTCCAGCGTGCCCTTCTTGTCGACGAAAGTCCCGAGGATCATCTTCAAGGACGCGAACGTAGACTGTTAGCACAAGGCGTAAAAGCGACGCAGATTGACAATACCTTTGAGTGCATGAGCACGCGCCCGCGCTTGCTCTTTGTCTGGTGGAACAGCTGTCGCGGGAAGTTCGTGCCCTCCCACTGCTTCCGCCGGCAGAACATCGTACCACCGCCCTGTGTCGCTCTCCTTCAGCATCTGGCCGCTATGAGCCCGCTATATGCGCATCGACCACTCACCCCCTCTCCCAGGACGCTATCGCGCACATACTGTGCCGTCGGGAACAGGATCTTGATCGGAGGATAGGGCACCTTCGCACGGCGTGTTCTGGACGTGTCAAGCCAGGTCTGCGTCGACTCGCCCCGGGCGGACAGGTAGAACTCGTTGACCCATATCGAGCTGTAGTTACCAATGGACGAGCCCTGCGTAGACGTCAGTGCGACGGACAGCTGGAAGAGGTGACAGTCGGGATATCGCACCTGACATTCGAGCGCGAGGTCTTTCCCCTTGGGGACGGTGGCATGCATGTCTTGCAGTGCCTTCATGAGGCGGGTGTGGCCGGTGAGGATGACCTGACCGTACGCGTTGTCGGTTCAAGTTCACTTTGGCTGCACAGCGTCTGCAGCGTATTGCCTTACCTTCGGCCACCCCTCATGCTTCCCAGCGATGGAAGGGACAAGTGCTGCCTTCACTCGAGAGAAGTCCCAATGCGAGCGGATATCTTCTAACCGCTTGATTGGTAGGTTCGGATGCTACACCAAGTCGTTTATCAGCGGTCCTGTCGGAGCAACGAGTTCACCTACATCGTTTCGCAGCATGTTGATCAGCGCAGGGGCAACATTCAACGCGTGCAGTACTCGGACCATGGCCGAGGGGAAGTCTTCCGTGTTGGCCGGAGGATTGACGGGCTCAGGATGCTTTGGGACGTCTTGCACCCAGACCGACTGGTGATAGTGAATACGGGCGACCATCTAGATAGGATGATTCTGCTCACGTTCTCGATATCGCGCCAGTCGTATTCGACGAGATTGGCCGTGGATACGACCACCCGTAAACGGCCGCCTTTGTAGAACAGCTGCCGAGGTGTCAGGACGGAAAGTCGTGAGGACGAATCTCGATCATACCAGCATGAACTGCACGCCCGTGAGTATCGCGAGAGCATGAGATGGATCTGGATACCCACTTTCATGTGCATACACCCGAACCCATTACGGAGAAACGGGTTAGTTCTGATCCAATTGGGCAGGATCGCCTTAATGGAAGCGTTGCCTACACAAGTGACGTTCAGCTACGTCGCTTTACAAGCTATCAGGTTTACTCACCTTGCGGGTCGTGATCTACCGCGATCACCGGCGTGTTCAGGGAAAACATCTGGTATACCCATTGGTAGGACCAGCAGAAGGCGGACACGATGGCGAATTCGATTTCCTCTTTCTGCATCTGGTTCGAGAAGCGTCATCAAGCTACCAGGGGTATAACACTGACCGGTGCGAGTATCTCGGAGAGTCTGAAGACAGGACGACGGTCTTTTCCGGCATCGACATGCTTGTTGGCGGTCTGCCGCAGCTCTCCATCGTAGAAGAGATTCTGAGACGCAGTACCATATCCCGATGCGTTGCCTTTCCCAGCACCTCTGGAGACCGCGAGCGCGGGAGTGCTAGAGGGAGCAGAAGTGGACGCGTTGGCACGACGTGCACCATTACGGAAGGAGGAAGAGATGCGCTGCCTTTTCGCATTGCGAGGCTGCTGGCCTCCATCTGACTCGTCATCTGAGTGGTGTGTTGTATGTGTAGTCTCCTGAGCGATGTCGGGGCGAAGTCGTTTCTGTCGGGCTAGGCGTTCTTGCTCTAATTGGGCGCGTTCCGAGCGAGAGAAGGGGGTTGAGGAGGAAGCGGCCGAAGGTGCCGATACAGCGGCTAGTTGCGTTGTAGCCGGAGATGCTCTGGTTTCTTTCTTAGACGCCTCTATGGCGCGCCGTAACTGTGCTTGGAAGTGAGCGTCTTCATCGTTGTCGGAGTCTACGTCGATGACCGGGTGGCTTGCCGGAGCAGGGGGTTGGCTTTCCTGCAGGCTTAGGGCAATAGCTCTAAAAATAACAAGAGATGTTAGTTGGCGAGATTCGCTATAATGTCATGCTAGAGCACTGACTTCGCGATGTCATCGTCGAAGGTATCGGCCATGTTGATGTGCGGTCGGCGGTGGCACCAGTCGTACGAAAGGCTAGCTGGTAGCACCGTAAGGCAGTTTAGTGGGAGATATTATATACGCTGCGGTGGAGTGCGCGAACGTACCACTTTGAACGCCCTGCGGTAGTATGTGGTGGTCGAGGACAAGCTCAGTGCTGCGATAGCCACCGGCTCACTTCATCGACACGCGACGCGCCGGTCACGTGTAGCATAGGCGCTCTCACGGATTGGGACAAGGCTTTATCTTCTTCAGATACCTCTTGCTGCTACTCACCGTGCTCGCTGAACACCCAGCGTACATCCCCCACATGCAAATGCCCTCGCTCCCTGTCGAGGTCTCCGAGATGATCATCGACTTCTGCCGGCGCGATCCTGGAACCTGGGAAGGACCCAAGTGGATCTGGCAGTCCTACTCGAAGCTCAGAGCATGCTCCCTGACTTGCAAGGCCTGGTTGCCACGCAGTCGACGGAACCTCTTTACCATTGTTGTCCTAACAGACCTCCCCCGCTTCCATGTCTTCGCTGCTTGTGTCTTTCAGGACCCTTTTCTGGCTGAATTCGTACGCGAGATTCGTGTGCAAGCGCACCAGAGGTACATACCCTTCGCGATGGCCGAGCTCATCGGGAACCTCCCCCGTGTTCGCTCTCTCGTTTTCGACTCCGACCTCTCTCTATACCCTCCCAGCTACAAGGTTCTGCTATTGCAGTACCCGATAACCACCCTCTCGATCTGGGACCTGTCTATCTTCCCTTCGTGGTTAAGCCTCTTCAACTTCATATGGGCCTTCCCCGCACTGGAGACGCTCAGGCTGGGCAGTCATCTCGATGGACTCCCCGGAAAGGCAGACGAGGTCGACGAACTGACCCCTCAAAAGGCCGCAAGGATCAGCGCGATCGCCAAGCGTGGCCGCTGTCAACGCTTGAGGGCCCTCGAACTAGACGTAAGTGGTCTGACGACGAGTCAGGACCGCGCATTTACGATATCTCAAATCCGCGTCTGCCAGGACATATGGTATTCATGTCCTGCCTTCCCACCGCAGGGTGTCTTTGGCTGCACCCTGGAAAAGCTGACCGTTAAGGTCGGCGAGCGAGCTTGTAGTGCAGCAGTATCCGCGTTCCCCTCGGAACAAGGTGAGGGATGCATTGTATTTTGCGTTAGGTCCACATACTCATCGCTCACTGTTAGCCTTGTTTAGTGACCTCTCCGCGCTGCCAACGCTGCAAACCCTCGAGATACACCTGACCAGATATGCATCAGCAAGCGAGATATGGCGACATCAACGCATGGCCGACGAAGTGATGTTCATCGTCCAGCAGATGTATATCCACAACTGTCCCCTGCGCGACATCCGCGTCCGCTTTGGCGCACCTCCCACCTTGAACGATCTCCCGATTCCCTTCAACGCAAAACTGCTGCTGGACGAATACTTCGATATCTTCGTGGGCCCGGTTCGGAAAAGGCCCCCGTGGCGCCTCCTGCGCAGCTTTGAGATCGTCCTCCCCTCGAACGACCTCCCGAGGTCTTGTCTGGCGACAGACTGGTGGAAGGAACAACTCCGCGCAAGTGCTCATTGGCCATACGACGAGCGGACGAGATCGTCCATATCCTTATATCAGGCTTACCGTACGTCGTCTCGCGCAGTAGCGCTTCGTCAGGCTGACAGTCCGTGGGGCACGTTGGTTGCGCAGCACACCTAGACCCGGATAAGGTGTTGCCTCCCGCGTGGTACTGCATACACCACCGCGCCGCGGTATCGCCTACAGTGTGCTCCAGGGAATGCTTCAAGAAAGGGCCTCTTCCACAAGACATCGCAGAAGGCCCGTTCGCACGTCTCCGAGCCTAGCGGCGGCTCAGTGTATACGAGGTGTCAGTGCTTGGTGCACGGAATACGGGCTGGATTATAAAGTAAGTCGATATCGTTCGTACGGTTGATTCGGTGCCTACGTAACTCGCCTCACGCATGTCGCAGTCAATTGCTCACATCCACCTTATCTCATTTCTAGACGTCTCGGCTCTCGCACCGGCGGTGTTGCATACCTGGTTCTCGGACACACCAAGCCCATCTCGGATGCAAAGGTGTCAATGGTGGGCGAAGCGTTCCGCACGGCGCCGCTTGGGTAGCAACACCTCGATTCCCTTGCCTTCGCCACCGAGTCCCCAACCGCGCATTCCAGCCCATATCTGCTCGCTGCCGCGTATGTACCTGCAGTAGTCTCGAAAGCTACACATTTGGATCCCCTGCAGCCCGTGCCGGACATGGAGAGATAGTAGAGATCACGAAGATAACGGCGGCCCATCCTCCGGCGTACCCTCTCCTCCGGGACCCGCACTCTCCTCCAGTCTGCGTCCTACTCGTCCTCGATCCCGAGCACATCTGGCTCTTTCTCCGTCCCCTCATTGCCGGCATGCGGGCGTCCGGCGCGCCTGAGTCTGTCTTTCCGTGCACTTGATCCCCCCGCGCTTTCTGTACGTGTGCTCCACCACGTCGCCAAGTCATCCTTTCGTTTCTATAACCCTCAACCCCTCTTCTCTACGGCTAATCTTGTGGCTACTTTGTTCACTGAGTACTGCTCCATCCTAATTGGTGTCTCGCCAGACTGAGCACCACGGGGAGGAGCCACCAACATGACACCATAGCCAAGTGGTTAAGGCGACAGATTAGAATCCTTCTGGTGAACATCTGTTTCTCTCTGAGAGCGCAGGTTCGAACCCTGCTGGTGTCGTTCCTAGTTACAAACGCCCTATTTTTTTGCGTTCTCTCGCACTACTACTCGTAGTCTCTGGTAGCTTGCATCTCAGAGCACGCCCCAGGGCGACTCATTCTATTGCACGCGAGCACCGACGTTCCACAGTCGACTGACTGACGATTATCTCCGGATCCTGCTATATGCCTACAAGTAACGCCCCCGGGCGGCGGGCGCCCTATTGCCAAGTCCCGACTGCCATAACGACCTCGAATTACTCATTCATGCCGATGATTGCTAGATTGCCATGCCAGCCGGCCGTACTTTTCAGCAAGAGGTGCGTCTCCAGTGGCGTCCCTGCCTCATAGGACTTCTTGCAATAGGAATTTTGGACCATTGCGAGGCGAGGTGAATCGAAACACGTCCTGCGCGCCCTGATCCATACACTGACGGAATCGCCCCAGCTAGTCCCTATTCATGGACGTCCGGTGAATCACTTGCAACTCCTATAGTGCTTGGCGACCCGCCGGCGTCGGCGTTTTCGCCTCGATGGTCAATTGGCGGCCACCGTCGTTTGTGACAGCACCTGTAAAATCGAGAATGATGACGCGCCGAAGGATCGCCCAGCGATAATGGTGTTTTTGGTGCCCACAATTATGAATGGTCTAAGTGAGTCGCGGCGTTGCCGCAGCATAAACCGTGTCCCTGACGCAACTATTGAGATATTCAGCAGATAATATGTGTACCAGCCTCTTCGAGAGCCCATAAATCTATCGTATGAGGGGATCCTTCAAGACCCAGAAGTCGTACGGTCATACGTGCCAGCTCTCATCCCGAATCGACCTGCGCTGGGTCCCAACGTCGACCATGCCTGTTGTTCGCGTCCCGGGAAGAGACCAAGTAAAGCGAGACTTCGCCAAGCTATGGGAACGTGGCTGTATCCTGGTTGGGCTCACTCTCGTTCACTGTCTTTCGGCCCTGTTGCTAATGAAGTCTGGTGCTACCAGGGTTTTGACATGCTGGGTGAGCCGGCGCCGTTCAATCGGGTATCCGCGAAACCTTTCGGCTGATGTTGCCATTCGTTCTGCATAGGAGACGGAACGTACTCCGAGGTCTATAAGGTACGAGAACTTGTGTCCATTACTTTGGAGCAATGTGGTATAGCGGCGACACGCGTCCTCCGATTCGAGACCAGACTGCTTAGAGCGTATTCCGAGTCATGATCTAGGGCGCTCCATTGGACCGTTGGACCGTGGGACTCTGGGCGCATCATGTTGTTGACGGTGGCGATATGGACGTATATGTACTATGTGGGCGACATCTTCGAGAAGACGCCTGACCTCCTCCTCACAGGGACAGCGAAACATCGGAGGAACAAATCAAGTCGTGGCCATCAAGATCAGCTATAGAGGAGATCCGCAGGACGGCTTGTCAGGCCCCGAGATGCGCGAAATCTCTATCTTGAAGATGTTCAATATTAATCCGCGTTCACCTAACATCGTTCAGCTGATGGACTCGCAGGTTGAAGCAGTGGGCACCGTACTGGTCTTGGAGTGTTGCACTGAAGACCTACACAATTACATGGAGCGACGATGACGACAAAGCCAACCCTTGTGTAGCGATCCGACCCGGGTGCAGGAGTTCATGCTCGACCTGCTGAGGGGCGTAGAGTTCTGCCACCGGAAAAACGTACTCCATCGAGACCTGAAGCCCCAAAACCTGCTGATCGACAGCCAGGGGGTGCTCAAGCTCGCGGATTTCGGAATGGCAAGACAAATCGGGTATGGTACCAGCATCATGCAAGACCTACGCAAGGAGGTGAGTGCGCCGCGCTTGTATCGCTCGGAGATGACTTCCTGACCAGTCAAACAGGTGGTCACACTGCGGTATCGCGCTCCCGAGCTGCTCCTGCCAGCGCCCGCTTACGGCAAGAATATAGCGCATACGGACGGCCAAGGAATGCCATCTACACGACGAGACTCGGAAACCAACCGGCCGCCATACGGCCTTCCCATCGACATGTGGTCGTGCGGATGTATCTTCGCTGAGATGCTGCTAGACTATGAGCTATTCTACGGAGTGAACGATGCCCTTGATATGAGACGACACTGTGATTATCTGGAGAGGCATGGCGTGGCTTCTTTCGTCGCATCACGATACCCACATACCGGCCAACCACGCCCTAATGTCGCACACCTCTGGGGACAACCAGGTATGTTATGCTTTCATTGATGCGTTGATGAACTACCAGACTGAACGTCGCTGACTGCCCATACCCTATGTCCCTCTAGACTATGAGCTATTCTACGGAGTGAACGATGCCCTTGATATGAGACGACACTGTGATTATCTGGAGAGGCATGGCGTGGCTTCTTTCGTCGCATCACGATACCCACATACCGGCCGACCACGCCCTAATGTTGCACACCTCTGGGGACAACCAGGTATGTTATGCTTTCATTGATGTGTTGATGAACTACCAGACTGAACGTCGCTGACTGCCCATACCCTATGTCCCTCTAGTTAAGGCTCCAACCATTTAGATTACGTTTAGTCAGAAAGGGTATGTAATCAGTAGTTCGTAAGTAACCGGTTACAAACGGTTTATAATGTGTAATTAGTTGGTTTGTAGGCGTAGTACCAAGGAACTCATGTCGTGCTCGCAGCCAGAGGTTTTTAGCGGGAAGGGGAATCAATAGAACATATTTGCACGCGGTCATAACCGCCCCATTGCGGTTTTGAACTCGGCGCCACCTCGCGCAAAAATCAGCGCCTCGCTCGCGTTCGTAGTTTGGCGCTTTGCGGTTATAACCGCGGTGCAGATAAGTTCTAATGTCGAGAAGCCCAGAGCGTATCCAGTATCTAACACACATTGCCTCTGTGATGGTCAGTGCTTTCAGCGATGCTCAAATATTGGTGCTTCCCCTCATGGGCAAGCAGGGTGTTAAGGCAAAAGCTGGCCGACATCATCTCTGGGTGCTATGGTGGTGGTTGTGGTGGTAATGTTGGTTCTGACAGGGGAGGGCTCAAGGCCTGAGGATACCATGGCCCTGAATGGACCCCGAAGGTACGGGAATGTGCTGCATGCTCATTGTGCCGTCGCTGAGAAGCCGCCTATAGAGGCCGGCAGTCGGGCAGCCGCTTGCGAGGGTATGCCTCCAGTTGGGCTAGCTGTACAGTATGATTTCATCAGATGCAGGGGGCAGAGGTATCCAAGGGTAGCCAAGCAGTACAATCAAGTCCGCAAATGGATGAGCGCACTCTTCCTAGAAGCGCCGTGTTGCACTTAGCGCCGGCTTTGAATTAACTACTGGTTACAAATGGATTAGCGGCCATCTCGGGCCATGAGTAAAGTAAATGGAAACACTATACGGTCCTAATCATGTATACACAATAATTACACTAAAAGGTTGGAGCCTTACCTCTAGTGTACGATTTCCTCTGTTCCATGCTGGAGTGCAACCCGGACAAACGCATCGATGCGGCGAAGGCGGTGGCCAAGGTTAAGGCGTACCGCCAAGATGCTTCCTTCATCGCGACTTCCTCCTTCCCTGACCCTTACCTTGACCGCTCCCGGGCCGCTCCCAGGCCCAACATCGTTCAACCTCCCTGGCAGATGCACCCGCAGCAGCATCTCTATCCCTCCGCTTCGTCTTCCAGACCTCAAGAGGAGCCAGCCCAAGAGGCCCGACGCGCACCCAAGAAGGCTCCGAAACGGGGCGAGTGGGATACCTATACTCCATAGGTGTGCGTACTAGCCGCCCGTAGCATGCAGGAGGCTCGCTGGAGTCGAGCATTGTGTACCTGAGTTCGTGTTTCGGTGAATGGTACCGCTTCATCAGTTGTTACCACCGTGAGCTACCAGATCGGGTTGAGATTCCATGTACCAATACATGTCTTTGCGAGCTTTCCCCATAGCATACGAGAAGGACCCACACGTATGAAGAGCATATCCGTTCAACGCGAGCGTAAAGTACAGCGAAACGTTATCCAGAGCACTACTTCGAGCTCCTCCACCGCCAGACGCTCCCCCGCCCGTTCAGCACCCAATCGACCTGGTTCGGCACCTTGACCTCCACGCCCAAATCGTCCGCGAACGTCAGCACCGCCGCGGGGTCCTTCAGGAACTGCGTGCCCGCGAGCACGACGTCCGCCTGGCCCTTGTCGAGCACCTCCTGCGCGAGCTTGCCCGTCTTGATGCCCCCGACGGCGCCGACGAGCACGCGGCCGCTGACGGCCTTCTTCACGGCCTCGGCGAGGTGCGCCTGGTACGCGGGCGCGAGGAACTCGATCTGCTGCCGCGAGTCCGTGCCGCCCGAGGAGACGTCGATGAGGTCGACGCCGTGCGCGGCGACGAGCTCCGAGAGCCGGATCGTGTCCTCGAGCGTCCATGAGGGCTCGTTCGGGAGCACCTTCTCCAGCCAGTCCGTCGCCGAAGGCCTGTTCAATGGTCAGTGAGCTGTATTGGTCGCTGAGGAAGTGAAGTTACGATAGCGTACCTCAGGAAGAGAGGCATGCTCTCGGGGATGACCTTCCGGATCGCGTCCACGACCTCGACGACGATGCGCGCGCGGTTCTCGAAGCTCCCGCCATACTCGTCCGTGCGCTTGTTCGTCACCGGGCTGAGGAACGAGTGCAGCAGGAACCCATGTGCAGCGTGAATCTCGATCACGTCGATCCCCGCGTCGACCGCCCGCTTCGCAGCCGCGCCCCACTTCTCGACGATCTCGCGGATCTCCTCCACGGTGAGCTCCTTGGGCACATGCGGCACGACGTTCTTCCCAGACGACTCCGTCTCCTTCGCCCTCAGCGCCTCGTTCACCATCGCGGCCTTCTTCAGGGGCCCCTCGACGTACTCGATCGCGGACGGCGCGACGAGCGCGTCCGGGAACCCGCCGACCTCGCGCGGGACGACGGCGAAGGCGCCGACCCAGAGCGGCGAGACGGAGCCCTTGCGGCCGCCGTGCGCGAGCTGGATGCCGATCTTCTGGCCCTGGCTGTGCGCGAACTCGACGAGCTGGCGGAGCGGCTCGACCTGCTCGTCGGACCACAGACCGACGTCGTGCACGGTGACGCGGCCCTCGGGCGACACCGCGGTCGCCTCGATGATGGTGAGGCCGGGGCCGCGCAACAGGACGCCGCCGACTAGTGAGAGACGCATCTCGCTCGTGAGTATCCCACGGCGGTGAAGGTCAACAAAGGGACCCACGAGCGGCCGTATGGAACGGAGTGACACTGCCGTTGTGGTTTCCAGAGGATAGGCCCATGGGAGCTACCTATCGTAATTGTTAGTATATAACACAGAAAGACGCCAGACAGACGTACGAAGAGCCGATTCTGGAACTCGACCCCTCGAATCCTGATAGGTTGGAAGAGCGAGGGGATGGTTTGGCCATCCTTGGGAGGTGCAGCCGTTCCCGCAGGAGGGACTTGTGCCGGAGTGAAGTAGGAAGTGTTGGGTGCTGGTGGGGTGACGTATTCCGCCATGGCTGTCTGTAAACAATGTCCGAGTCTGCGAAGGGTGGGTCCCTGCCTGCCCACAGTGCGACTCTCACGTCTCTTTATAGTGCGCGACCGCTCTCTACCGCACCGCCTGAGCTTCATCAGCGCGGGCGGTCGAGTCCTTGTTATCGCTACGGCGGCTGTGCTGAGTCATATTCCGAGGGACGGGGACGAGGGTATGGACACGGAGTTAGGTAGGATGAGCATCAATCTCGCCATCGCTGGTGCGAAGGAAGCCGGGCGATTTGTAGACATGCGCACAGGTCCCCTCGCTGCACCGCGGAGACAGAGAGCGATGAGAACTTTGAGGAGGATCTTCCTGGACAACGCGAGAAAGGTAGAAGCCAACAATAGACATGTACAGTGGGCGCGCGCCGGCGTGTTGGTTCGACCGTCGCACGTTTCGCGCGATCTCCCCTCGTTCGATGTAGGTGAGGAGAACGTCGCGCACTACTCATTTGTAAGCTCAGCGCAGTCGCAGGATACACATGCTTACTACGAGGTTTACTCACCTTTCTCAAACAATGCACAGCACTGTACATAGGCAATGTTCCGCATATACTCACCAGACAAACGTGCTCGGCGATGAATCGAGGCACCCAAGTTATGAAATTGATGTTGCTTCCATCTGAGCCTGGTACACGAGCTCTCGCAGTGTCTCCGAGTCGACCGCGTGTCGGTGCGCAGCATCACCGCTCCGGACGGGCGTCGTCGTGGTCGGTTTCGCGATTGGCTACCAATGTAGGACAAGGGAGGAAGAGTCGCCAGACGCGCGAATTTGATGACGGGCGGCGCCTGAAAGCAAATTCGCGAGGGGTGAATTGATGGATGCGCCCCTAGAAGGAGTGAAAGATCACCGACGAGTGCGGAGACAATGAGGCACCCATTCTTCACAGACCCATCAGGGCGCAGATACAGCTTCGTATCAGGTCAAGCGGCGCGGGCGGTCAAACCCAAAGGCAGTGAGTGATTGCGCGCGGTATAGAGAGCGCGGACATTGTCGACTGGTGATCATTTCCCGAAGACCTGCAGGGCGGGGAGTGCACATCCGTTCCTGGGAGCTTGACCACCGACGACCGTCCAGCCTGGCTCCTAATACCTACTGTATGATCGCAGGATGGTCAGCGGGAACGTGAAAACTGAGCGCGATGGATGTGACTTGCCATTCGACGACTGAATGCTGCGAATATTGACGTGTAGACCTGCGGCATGTAGAACCTTCACTGATGCTCACTGGGTTGGCATCTTGGATTCTGTCTCTATCCTTCAGTTCTGTAGTACTGGTATCCTGGGATGAGACAAGTGAGTATTATTCCGTCTCTGAGCAGCGCGGTGACGACTTGAGAGCAGTGTCAACCATTCAGTACTCAGTCGTCATCCACTGGCGAGATTTTTTGAGAGAATACCAGTCGCATTCGTCTGAATAGGTCTGAATGGTCGTGGTTCAAAAAGCCTGAGGGAGGCGAGGGGAGGCGTGTCGTGCCACGTGGCGGCGCCGGTACCCCCGGACACGGCTATTACCGACTGGGACGCCCTGAGCGCGTCTCAGCCTCGGACGTCCGTACTGCACTGCCCCCCCCCGCTCGCCCGTCAAGTTGTACTCAGACTGTTTGGTGCAACAGGTGAATTATTTCAGAAGGCCTGGATCTCGCTAGTTGGTAGAAGCTCTTCGCCATCGAGTCCTTTCAACAAATCTTGCCTCAGAACGTTCGCTGCCACCTCGCCATTTAGTCTTCAGAGCCCCTTTTGAGGGTGCCTTCCCTCGCGCCTCAGGCTGGAGGGAAATTGGTAGTACTTCGAACGCTTCCTCCTCCCTAGGGCCGCGGTCGTGTACAAAATCGGGTGCGTCATCTGGCCTCACAGGATCCGATGACCTGCCGCCTTATCCTGTGCACTCTGCCAGTGTCTGCCTTCCCGAATCGCTTCGTGGACTCAGGCTTCCTTATGCTCTTCTGAGTCGCCTCCAAACTCCCCACCCTATGTGTACCACTCCTTTGTACAGTACTCACATCGCGGGTACGCCCGGACACCCCGCGGGCTTGCAGTCCCGGAACGCGACAAGCGCGTTGACTTCGATCGTCATGGTCTCAAGCAGGGAGTACAAGTGACGCCGCGCTTATTATACCCGCCCCATGCAAAGGAGCGATTCAATAGACGGCGGTGATGTGAATCCGCTGACTCGGCACACACCCTGACATACAGGAGACAGCAGTCGGCCATTCCGCATCGGTATCAGCCACCGACTCACTCGATGAAGTTCTTATGTCCAGTTCGCGTCGGGTGGCAACGTCGTACTCGCCGGTGCACGGCCAAAGCGTACACAATCCGCGGCCCATGCCCGTACGTCCGCTTTGTCCGATTATCATTGCGCCACTGGTCCCTCCGTTATGGCTCATGCCCTGCGTCAGCGCATATCCAAGCGGGTTGGATAATGGATATACCAAGCCACAACCCGGGCCCATTGTCCAAGCTGACATCTATATCACGGCAAAAGGTCGTGTATCTCAAGTCCACTTTCGTTCCTCGTATCCGCTCACAACTACAGCTCATGTCTTACGGGCTCGGCCTTGCGGGCTCGCCCGCGCGGCAACAGACTTTCACGCTTCTCGAGAAGTATAGTAAGGTGACATCCTCTCACATCCTATCCGGCGCGCGCTGTAGCTGACCAGTTACACCGTGGCTAGGACAAGAGACTAGGAGAAGGGACGTACTCCGAGGTGTACCAGGTCAGCGACACGCCGCTCTTTCTCTTCCGCACCCGACTGACAGCGCGCCCCAGGGAACCTGCCGCCAAACGCGCCGCAAAGTGGCGATCAAGATGATCCTCGCGGATGTCGAGGACGGGACGCCGAACCTCGTCATGCGCGAGATCTCGATCATGAAGGCGCTGCAGCACCCGAACGTCCTCGCGCTGCTCGAGTGCCAGACAATCGAGACGGGCACGATGCTCGTGCTCGAGTACTGCCCCGGCGACCTCAAGCTGTTCATGGACAAGTGCCGCGCGGACGGGCGGCCGCTCGGCCGGAGCCCCGATAAGGTCCGCACGTTCACGAAGGAGCTGCTGCAGGGCATGGTGTACGTGCACGCGGGCGGCTTCCTGCACCGCGACCTCAAGCCGTCGAACCTGCTCATCGACCAGAAAGGCACGCTGAAGATCGCCGACTTCGGGCTGGCAAGGCAGGTCGGATTCCTTCCCGCTGCGGAGAACTTGAGTGCGCATGTGAGCCCCTCCCTGCATGCATTGCGCCGTGGACTCGCGCGAGGCTGACGACGCGCCCGCGCAGGTCGTCACGCTATGGTACCGCGCGCCCGAGCTGCTCGAGATGCACCTCACACGGCGGCCGTACGACAGCGCGATCGACATCTGGTCCTGCGGCTGCATCTTCGCCGAGATGGTGACCGACGAACCGCTTTTTATGGGCGCGGGGGACGAAGAGGGGCGGCTGCTCCAAGGCATCAAGGTGATGCGGGACAACGGTGTTGCTACATTCGTCGAGAGGTACCTGCGCTATCCCACGCAACGGTGGGATCCGAACGGTACGTGTTTCTCCCCGATGCTGCATCGCCGGTGGAAATGACTCATAGCTGATCACTCGGCATTCCTATCCTCAGCTCTCAGCCTCCTGAACTGGATGCTGCGTTACGACCCTAAGAAGCGCACCACTGCTGCTACCGCGCTCACAAACCCGTACTTCCACCCCCCACCTCCCAAAAACGCCCCTTCGACGGCAACCAATCCGGCCCCGCTGCCCTCGCTTCCCCCGCTGCCCGCATTCTTTGCACCACAGCCTCGTCATGGAGGGTCCGGCGTCCGTGCGCAACAGCATCCGCAGCCGGCCCCCTACCAAGGCCGATCGGATGGGCGTGCACAACCTCAGGCGTACGCGACCGTGCAAAGCCTGAGGCTTCCGAGGCAACCGCAGGTACGGGGAGCTACTCGCGGCGCAGGCGGATGATCGCGCTTGCTTTTACTGCGACGTGAATATAACCGTCGATCTTATACTATACGTTCTGTGGCTTCTCTAATGACATGTTTCTTGGTTGAAAGCGTCGTATACGCATCTTGCTGACTTGCTGCTCGAGTACTATGTCGGAGCGTTGTTTGGACTCGACCTTACATCGAGTGACTGAGCCGCGCTGGCATAATCCTTGCGTTTGACTAGAGCTACGTAGTACGAGCTCCGTCAACCTCATGGAGGAGGCGGAACATGAATTCTCGCTGACGTATAAAGTCGCAAGACGTGGTGGACGCAACAATCAGCGGTGAAGCGGGCGGTAAGTGAGGATGGGGCAAAAAAAAGCTAGACGCCACATGCATTAAGGGGGAATCGAACCCCCGGCGGGTCGATGGCAACGACCCAGGTTACCACTACCCCATTAATGCTTGATGTCGGTAAAGTAGATTAATGCCTCATGGTTTGCGTATGTCTCTTGTACGAGGCGAATTGCCGGGAGGCACATCTGTATCCTCCTCTCTGACCCACACACCACGTCTACCGATCCTGGAACCCTGCAGCATTCTTCTGAATAGCCCAACATCGCCCGTTACTCATGCTGCAGTCGGGTACCCCTTCTTGCGGTGACATTGCATGCCTCCTTCGTCTGCGGTATGAGCGCTGCCAGTGCGGCGGTGGTGCGCACTGCCTTGCCTCATGCACTTTTGGCGCATGCTACAGTAGTACCTCACTTGCCAACGGTCTCTGAAACTAACTTTGAAACAGCACAAAGACAATACGCAGACAGAGCCAGCGTACGTGCACGGACAAGTAATACATCTGTATACAACACTTCATAGCACAATAACTTTGGGAACTACGGTATATGACGAAACAGCTATACGTAGTACAGAACAGCGACATACGCTCAGTATGGCACAGTGGCACCTTCAGGTCAGTCTCAGAGCACTGGGCAGCGTATCGTTTGTTAACGCCATCTTACTACAATCAGCATGCAACTAGCGGTCAGCCACAAGATTCACTCAGGAGGGAACAGCTGCGACATACCGTGCATCACCACCAGATTCTGCACTGGACGTCCCAGTGAATCTCAAACTTCGTGCCCTCGGGGAAGAACTCGAGGAGCGCCGCGCGCAGCATCTCCTCCGCGCCCTCAATTCCTCTGAACTTGAGCGCCGCGCGGTCGAGCACGAAGCTGTCCCAGAAGTACGGGTACCAGCCCGCCTCCGCCCAGTCGACGATCCCGGAGATGCGTCCGTTGTGGACCATGATGTTCCAGGGCGTCAGGTCGCCGTGCGAGAAGATGGGCGGGCGCTCGAGGTCGAAGAAGGAAAGGAACTCGTCGAGCGTCCAGTTGCCAGCCGGGCTGTAATCGCTCGTGATCCCTTGGAAGTAGGTGAGCAATGACCGTGTAGTTCGTCCACCGTCGTCGGCGATAGGGAATTTGCGCTGGAAGCATTTGAACCACAGGGTGCGCGCCCACGAGCCGCCACCGAAAGGTTCGAGTCGCGTGTGGTTCCCGGTCAGACCGCGGAGCTGGGTGAAGATATCTTTGAGCTGGCGTGCGATCGCGTCGCGATCTGCGGCGGTGAGGGACTCGAAAGCGTGCTCGAGCCGTGTCCCAGGGATGTACTCCTGAACGATGTAGGTCATTGTCGAACCCTCAAAGAGCTCGGTGAAGACGGCGTAGACACGGGGTACGGGAACGGACGTGCGCGACGCCACATAGGACATGGCCTCGGCCTCGCGCGAGTACACGCCCAGACCGAACTTGACCACCATCGTGGTGCCATCCTTCACAATGGCTCTAATTTCGCCGCCCACTCGTCCTGGTCTCAGCTCGTATGGTTCGGGGTGGGCGGGTGGGACGACGAGGCTTTCGTCTCGCGCCTCAGGCTTGAGGTCGGTGGAGTAGCGCAGGAGAGTCTTGACTTCGTCCAGAGTGATGGTTGAGGACATACGGATACTGCAGGGCGGGAGGTCGGATGCTTTGTGTGCAGACGAGGGATTGCGAGGAGTGCGCGAAAGTGGCGATGGAATTCCCTCTGGATTTAACGAGATTCCAGGTGGCCCGTGGGCGTCTACTGACGCAGCGTGCTTCGGCCTGTCGCCCGAAATGGAAACAGTTGTATTGGGCTCCGGCACACCCTCCGAAAGTCGCCTCCGTGCTCTCCGATCTGTGAGCTGACCGCCCGCCCTCTCAATACTCACAATAGGTCACTATAACAACAGGTTGCAAGGCTGTACCGAAGACAGACGTAGCGTTCGCTTGTTGTCACCGTCGCAGACCCTGTTACGCCAAGCGGGCGCTGCACTGGCAACCGCTGGCACTCCGAATACGGAGCACGGGTCCTCGTCATATCCCTCGGCTCATCCCGTTTGCACTGCCAAGACGGATATGGATTCAACAGTCAAGTGCGTTGCTTTTCTCTGGACCCTATGTATCTCGCCATGCGATAATCGTCATGCGGACCGACAGTCTTATTACCGCCGACCAAACGGTGGACCCAAAGCAGATATATTGCCTATCACAAAGGAGACCCAACAGGGTATGGCTCAGGGTTTTATCCAGCGCAAAATGCTCAAATGATTGAAGCAGGCGGTCATGTGTGCGCGAGTCGCCGCCTTGCGCCACATGGGAGGGCCTTCTATCAGCCCACATTCAGAAGGAGGGCAGGCAGCTCGTCCAGCACAAGTCCTAATAGGTGCCGCTGCGCAGCGCAACGGCCCCGTCCCCTCCTTTTGGTCTACCCAGTGAGTCAGCCTTGATCATGCAACAATTCAAAGGACGATAACGGAGCTACATCGAAATTCTTTACAGGCCCGGAGTGGTAGCTTCTGCGGTGTACCGTGTGCGCGTAAGGGCACTGTGGCGCGTTTCGATTCTGTATAAAGAGCAGTCGCATATATCTGTCACCATCATCGTCTTCGCTTCAAACTCCCCGCCCAACCAACGCCTCATCTTCGCCTCTTCCAACACCTACCGCCCACCGACCATTACTCTGAGCTCCCCCATCTCCGAACTCCGCAGACTACTGTCAATCATGCCCGCTTCCATGGCCCGCTTCAATGCGGCAGAAGACCAGGCTATACTTGATGCCTCTCTCGAGGAGGGTGGAGTGTTGCCGGTGTATATAGCGGTGGACCCTGTCGACCGTCGTAAGTACCGTAGCGTCGTCTGAAATCAGTTCTGTATGCTCACCGTATTGACATATGGCAGTCTCCTCCGTCCATTGGCGCATTGTTTGGCCGATGAAGGGCCCACTGTCCCGCGGCACCCCGACGGAGCCTCCCAAACGAGAGGACGGTTGGCATGTCCTCGAGATCCTCATTCCGACCACCAACAACCCCGCGGCATACTATACGTTCCGTAACCACTGGCGCGCCACCACCATGGGTAGTGCCGTCAACTGGATTCGTTTCAAGGTCGGGGAGCTTGACGCGGAGAGCCGCAAGATGCTTGCGCTGTATTGTGCTGAGCAGGATCCGACCCAGATCAGTCAGGTCAAGCAGTCTAACTGTGTCACCTGCGTCATGCAGGCCGTCCGTGCCATCTCTCTCACCCCGGAGCAAATTGCTGTAAGGGTACGTTCGTCCCGCCGATTCCCCCGCCGGCAGCTCGCCTGATCCGCAGTCTTCATCTTCATCCCAGCCCCCCGCGGTAGACAATGCCAACCACTTGGTTGTGCGGCACGATTACCTGCTCAAGCAGGAGGTGGAGCAGGCTATCAAGGATGCGGTGAAATACACGCTGAAGGTGTTGGAGAAGTTCGGAGGCGATACCAGTGGATATGTGGCCTAGCCAGTCACCACTGCATGCCGACTTGACTTCGCACCTGTACGTGTCCGTGGTGACGATCCGGTCACCCGCCACATCCGACGGTCGCGATCTCGAGTCTTTGTACTATTAGGTCTGCCTGTTTGCCGCCTGTTTGCCTGTCCTTGATGGTTCCGATTGTACGATAGTCTCTGTCGAGTGGAATATATCGGTGTCTGTGTTTGTGTTGCTGCCTGAACGTCGGTCCGTGCCCGCAAGTTGAGACGCAACAGAAAGAGTTTCGCTTCGTTGCCAACTCATGGCAATAGGGCGTCGCACCGCCACCTATGGATCCGGCGGAAACTCAGCAATAAAGAATGTATCCAGTGAGGTTCACGGCGGTCGATGGAACAAGTTACCACAGAGTTGTGGCACGAGAACGCGGTTGTATACTATACATCCGTGCAATGCTAGACGAAGAGGTGAATCCCATCCTCATATACGTAGACCCTGCTCATACACGCGTTTTACGTCATGAGGATGCCACGCAGGAGGCGTCGCTGGCCAGGCGTCGGCGACCACCAAACACATACGATGCGTGCGACTATACTCTAGATTACAATATACGCGCTCTAGTCTTACATTCCTTGCGCGTGCGAATCCTTCTACGCCTTGATGTGCCCCACCTTGGCCCAGTACTCCACGTATTTCACAGCATCTTCACGACCAATCGGCCGTGCGTTCGCCAGGCTCTTCGACGCCCGCACGGCCTTCTCCGTGCTCAGCGGCACCGCAGCGCCGCCCATGCCCTCGCTCTTGAAGAACCCGAGCAAGTTATGCGCCGCATCGTGCTGGCCAACGCCCGGCCCCGCCTGCGCCGCGACAGTCGCCGAGTGCTCGAGCTTCGCGATCCACTCCGCGTAGGGGACCGTAGGGAGCCCGAGACGCTCCGCGATCGGCTCGAAGATCGTGTTCCACTGCACGGGCTTGGGCGACACGAGGTTGAGCGCGCGCTCGCCGCCGTCGACCATGTCCTGCAGCGCTGCCGCGACGACGTCGACCGCGACCCAGGTAACCTCCTGCACAGAGGAAGAAGAACATTAATGAGAAGTTCGAAAAGACTAGACGGGAGCCCGTACCTCTTCCTTGACCGGGATGCAGCCAAGACGCTGGCTCGCGCGCACAAGCGCAGCGACCCACTCGGTTGTGTTCCACCCGCCTGTGCGCTGGTCGCCGCTGACTTGCCCGACACGCACGGAAGTCGTCTGCAAGCCGGTCTTCTCCGCCGCGAAGCTGAAGAGGTGCTCCGCTACCCACTTGCTCTCGCTGTAGCCCGTGCCGACGGCGAGGTCCGGCTCTGTCTCATGCGTCTCTGGGGCGGGCTTCGAGCCCGAGTAGTCTGCGCGAGTAGAGATTGGTCACTAACGGCTTTGCAGCGAGAGAACGACATTGACATACTGCGTAGCGAGGAGATTGAGCTGACGAAGAGCACGCGAGGTCCACCCGGGAGAGGCGAATGAAGAGCGAGATCCAGCAGGTTACGTGCGCCGGCCAAGAGGGGCTCGAACGACTGCAGCGAGACCTGGAAGTCGACGCGCCAAGCTGACAGATGTCTCATCAGCACGGCCTCCTCTCCAGCAGTTGTATGCGAGGACTTACCATTGTGGATGATCTGAGTGACAGTAGACCTCATCTATGGATTCTGTGTCAGCATCACCTCCTCGAACAGTCCTGCCAAAGGACCTCACCTCCTCGTACGCCTCCTCACTCAAGCCGAAGTGGGGCTTCGCGAGGTCGACGGCGTAGAGCGTAACCTTCCCGGACGAGAGCAGAGACGCGTCAAGCCTCCACTGCTCGAACGCGGCCTTCTGCCGAGCCTCGAGCGCCTTCACAGACCCCGACGACTCACGGTTGAGCGCATACACTTTCGCAACATCCTCCCGCGCAAGCAGCTGCGCGAGGAGGTGCGACCCAAGCCGTCCCGTCGTGCCCGTCACGATGACGGTCTCTGCGGCGGCACGCGCGCCGTTCGCGTGCCCGTTCGCGAGCTTCTCCGGGAAGTGGCGCTCGATCCCCACGCTGTACTTCTCCAGCAGCCCGCGCATCCGCGCGATCGCCGCCGCGCGCTCCGCGTCCTCGCCCTGGTGCGCCGCCTCGCCCGAGATGAGGCCGAAGAGGAAGGCGGAGAGGATGCGGATCGTCGGGTGCGTGTAGACGAAGTTGGACGGGATGGAGTGCGTGTCGACGCGCGGCACGCCGCGGAGCGTGTGGATCAGCGTGTTGCGGATCCACGTCGCCTGCAAACTGTTGAACATATGCATGTCAGCTCTGTTCAAGAAGCGCCGTGTCATGGGAGCCAGAAAGCCGAGTCGGAACACACCTGTCACAGCCGTTCTGGAAGATGTCGTCGTCGTCGTGGATCTTCTCGTTCTTCATCACCTTCCGGACGACGCCCGCGACGTATTCGTGCGTGCTCTCCGGCGTCCACTCACGTGGCGGTGCGAGGTCCGTCTGCGATGATTCCTCGACGCGCTTGTAGAGCGCGTCAATCTCCTCGGTGTATGCGGCGATGCAGACCTGTCGACGCGGCGTGCCCTTCGCGGTGTACTCGAGTGGCTTGTCGGGCGACGTGACCATGATCATCTACAAGCGTGTCAGGACATGTCTTAGTTCTCCAAGAAGACAGTAGTATTACCTCCTTGAAGAGGCGCGAGTGCGAAGGGGCATAGTCGTTGACTTTCTCAATCGTGGGCCTTCAGGCGCAGCATGCGGAATTGAGCCATCTCAGATACACCAGAGAGTAATCATGTCTTGGCACATACCAGATTTTGTTGCGGAACTCCTCCAACCTGACTTCGTCGTTGGGGTCAAACTGTTCTTTCGGCTGGATGAGCACACCATTCTGGAACCGCCCGCGGCCAAACATCAGACACGCGTGCACGTGCGGATCCTGCGTCAGGATCGCCTCTGCATGCAACACGCGATAAGTGAGTGACTTTTCCTTGCGCGTACCAAATGAGAAGAGGTTAACGTACCCAGTGGCGCCGGGTTGGTCTAGTAAATCACGCAGATGATCAGCACCCTGCAAGATGATGTGGCAAACAGGGGACAGTACCTTCTCGCCCGTGGAGAGCATGAGCTGGTCATCCTTGCGCCCGAAAACCCGGAACAGGTGGTGCTTCGTCGGGTGCCGCTGCAGCAAGTCGTTCGTCGAGAATGCGGGGCGCCCATCGATCACCGAGTTGAACACATTCGGCGTGAACGTCGGCGAGTCCTACAACACCAACCAGTCAGCCACGCTCTCCCCCACAGATCACTCCGGCGAAAGCAGTGAAACTCACGAATACAACGGGCTCGAAGATACCCGGCTGGCCTTCCTGCGGGAGGAGGCGGATGTCGCTATGTCCCGGGATCTGGAAGTAGTCCCATTCGGACTTCTCCATTGTGTCCGGGTTGGGGATCAGCTGCACCGCCGCGCCGATCTCCGTCCTGCCCGCGCAAACCCAAGTCAGCATCAGGGGCATACCAGCACTCGGAGGGGGGAAGCACTCACGAGCCGTAGAACGGGATGAGCGCCACGCCCTCCGCGGCGATGCGGTCCCCGATCTGCTTGTTCATCGGGGCGCCGGCGTAGATCTGTCGACAGGCAGTCAGCGCCGAGACATCCGAATATGCGGCGGAAGCGGACTGACCACTGCGCGCAGCGTCTTGATCCGTGACATGTTCGCCGGGTTCTTCGCCCATGCCTGTCAACGCATCAGTCAGGTTCCTAAGCGGTGATCATCCTGAGGCAGACATACCTCCAGGAAAGCGGGGACGATGTACTCGACCTCAGTGCGGGTCGCCACGACCGAGTCCAGAACGACCTCGGGCGTAGGGACGACCGGTGGTGTGAGCGGCTGGAAGACCGTCCAGGTCACGCCGACGTACAACTGGCAGGATGTGCGGATGAGCTTTGGCGCGCCCATGTTCATTGGGAGAAACCTACCGTCCACGGGAGCATGAGAGAGCCCATGACGTCTGGCGAGACGCATTAGTCGTTAGGTCGACGCCCACGGAGATGTAAGACAACGCACGGAACATAGGGTTCGGCTGTGCCGCAACCCGAACGCCGCAGAAGTCGAAATCGCCGTAGACTACGAGTGCGCCAACTCGGTTAGTGGCTGAAGCAGATAAGACACAGCACATGACGACGTACAAACAAACGTTCCCCACTTCCTGAAGTTCTTGTCCAAAAACCGGATCGGCTTCGGGAACGCGGTCGATCCTGTGCGCCGGGAGCGGTGAGTCCCCGCGGACATGTGAACCCAGCGCGGCCTGCTGAAACTCACCAGAAGAATGCAGAATGATGGACGTCTGGTCCGGGCTGACCTTGCCCATGGGAACGAGCGCTTCATCGTCGCCTGCGGTGTACATGTCCTCAAACGTCGGCATGGGCAGCAATTCGAGCTCCCGCCCGTCCTTCGCGAGGATTTCGATCGCGTCGTGCGCGAGCCGCTGCATCGCGGGGTCCGCGCTCACGAACATCTGGCGCACGCCAGTCTTTGACACGAGGTGCGCGACGGCGATGGCGGAGTTGCGCGTCGAGATCGGGAACGGCGCGAGACCGAGGTACATCAGCCCAACCTTGAGCGTGTAGAACGAGATCGTGTCTGCGGGGACGGTCAGCGATAAGCGAGACAGTTGATGCGCACTGCGCGTACCTGCGGTCGCGAGGATGCCGACGACGGGCGGGTCGCTCGCGTCCTTGCCCTGCTGTGCCTGTGCATAGTAGTCCGCCATGCGCGCGTAGTGGCCTGCACTAATCGTCGCCGCCTTGCGGATGCCGCGGTAGACCTCGGGGAAGCGGAGTACGTGTTCCTTATTGTCGTCGTCTACCCATACGAACACGGGGTGCTCCGGGCTATGTTTCGCATGGAATTCGAAGAGCTCGGGAACGGTGAGGGTGGTGTCAAGCTCTATGCGCTTGAACGTCTTGCTGTGCGCACCCTGGACTGTCCGGACCTTGGGGTTGTAGAAGCCAGGAGCATTGTCGAGAACAGACATGGTGAAGTGGGCCAGGGAAATAGGTGGGTTGGTCTAAGATGAGGAGAGAGGTGACACTGCCAAAGAAAGGCGGGACTGGACATTTCCGTCGCGACCGGGGGCGAGTATATATGTCCGCGCGAAAGTGTCCCCTTTCGACGTCTCCCCGGATCCGTCGTCTGATTGAACGAAAATTGATAGTGAGCAGCGGCAGCGCACTGCGCGCCTCGGCAGCCCATTGACATGGGCCTGTTGAGAGGGCAAGTTGCCGGCAGCCTGATGGAGGGCACAGCGCGAGTCCAATCCCATCTCCGTCGCTTACGCATCTGGGCCAGAAGCGATGGGAGACGCGGGCGTAGCGCAGAAGCTGGCATCGGACGCGCGGCTGTGGATACCCTGTGCATCTTCTCCGGTGGCCAACCCGGTCGCTGCTTCGCTCTGAGCCCCTGCTGTCCGACTCGGTGCGACGCCGGAATGAAGCAGACGTTCTCACTCTTTGCCCCTTCAGCGGGCCCGAGGGGTTCTAACCGGTGTGGGGGTCGAGAAGGCCCATAAATACACCCGTGCCCGGGCCGTTCCTACCCATATCAGAACAGAAGTCATGTCATTGATAATTCTCAGGCTTACCGTAATGCGCACATGCAGGATCTGAGCATCGGCACGCTGATCTGTTAAGCACATGTGCCAGTAAGCCTTCGCTGCGCTAGTCATTGTGAAACAGGATGCTCGTCGTTAGGTGCTAGCACGCACCGATGAACACTCGAAGTTGCGGGAATCCGCGTCTGTCCGCTCAGTGCTCAGTGCTCACAGCGTCCAGCTGGCAGAGTCGGACTCGGGGATGGCGGGCGGAGGCAAAGGCGAGATCCCGCGGCAGATCGTGGAATCGCCCGCGCCACAACGACAGCGATCCACCTGATATGGCCCGGCAATCAGCAACCTCACTCCGCGCCGATGCGACCACAACGTCCTCGGAGTTGTTTGCGCTCGATGCACTTTCAGAGGCGTACATCCACAACTGATCATGAGAACCCCGCAATAACTGGACCATCTCAAGCAGATGCAATTGCAGCTGTTGCTCATGACAACTTGCATATTCCTGGGATCACCGTGTCAGTTCAAGCTCCCAGTGATCAGAATTCGGGTGGATCGTCTATCCGCGTACGCGGACTAGATTCTGTGATATCTTTCCGCTCCTTCGAGATCTTGCAAAGCTCCAGAAACCGCGTACACGTTACTCGTCCTGCAGGATGCGACTTCGGGTTCTCTGGATGCCACCCTCGTGATGAGAGCACAACGGAATTGGTGACACCTTGTGTGTCATAGCGCGCTGTCGCGCGTGCTTTCTGAATCCGATCGCGCTCTGAGACACGGTGCAATGCCAGTGGGCCACATCTCCGGTGTTTGTATGTCTTCTCCACGAATACACCAATGACCGAAGCGCGCAACGGCCTTCTCATCGAGCGTTCCGGCCGTACAACGCAACCCGATGGCGACTTCTTTCAATGTCACATATGATATTCTTTTGTTGCGCGATAACGCTCGAAACTCCGGACTGACTCTACCCCTTACGTGCCCGCGACGTCAATCGATGACATGCCTTTGATGAGAGCCTGCTTTGAGAGGCGCAAACTTCGAGGAAGCAGCGTGCGGACCGCGGCATGACGGCAACAGGTTGGGAAGAGGATCACTACCAATGTTCGCCGACCGCGACCATACATCGCTCACGCCCGGTAAGTGACATATGGAGGGCGGCAGATTGAGAGAGGCCTCGCACTTTCCCGGGAAGAAGTGCAGTGCGGATCACGGGAAAACAATCGCCGGGCCATAAAAGCGCGAAGGCGGACGAAGCATCGCAAGTCGCGCCGACGGAGATGGTGGCGACGAGACACCCTAAGCTGAATGAGGCGATAATCCGCCACAAAGAGCTGAAAGGGAGGCTCACGCCCTGAATGAGGGCGTACATACGAGGACCCGCACTGGCGTGAGCTTGCTTACCGGTCAAGGGAGAAGGATGCGCACGCCCGTGGTCTCTGACTTCATCACCGTCATGGCTTATGGGGCCAGCCCAGCCGCGGGGCGACATGTTATTGAAGGGTTCTGCGTGTAGGAAAGCACAACCGCATGCTGAGCAGCTGGGAGGATGTTGATAATCATGTCAAGCCCGAGTTGCCCGATACTACGTTTGAGACGGAAGAAGCGAGGGGACCGGTCGCAAGATGGCTGTGAAGAGGCCTGAGGAGTTGGGTGTGTGCAATCGCGAGTTGTAAGTAGCGGGGAAACGATTAATTCAAGATTTGGCAGAATCTTGCCTTATAACCATTTCTGTAGCCCGGTCCTGCATCTGTAGTTGCGGTCGAGGCATCTCGCGCTTCTCAGGACGTTGCAGATATGTGCTGATCAGAGGCCCAGATCGAGACGGAGGTTGACTTACAGATATCAAGAACCGTCCTCAGGAGCACTCGTGTGGTGCATCGGTCCCCAATGCACGCGATGTCACCCCAGTGAACACGTCTTCCATGCCGATGGCCTGCGCGGTGGAGGCCCGAGCCGACAATGCGAGACGCGTCTCCGCCTTCTAGATATGCAGGCTACCATCTGCGACTCTTCCCGGGCTACGCGCTGCGGCCTTCGGCCGCCTCGTGTGGGCACGGCTTGGTATGGCAGTAACATGTGGGACGGACCAACTTGAAAGGCGAGCGAGTGAGTGAATAAGAAGACGTCCGGAAGCAGCGATCCTGAAAGAAGCGCGATTGCGTTCAGTAGCACGTTGTGCGTCGTACCTGTCAGAGCGCCACCGATCGACAATGCCAATCACTCTGGCGGACGTTCCGGTCCCGCGAGCGGCGATCGTGTTCCCTTCGACGCTGCACTCTTCAACACAGAATCTTCTATATCGCGCTTCCAACTTGAAGGGGATGCGACATACCGCAGCGTGTTACGCCGAACAAAAGGAGGGGTAATATTGATGAACGAGTGATCATTTGTGTTAGTGAGGTATCGCTCTTGAGGACGAGAAGGCTTGCATATATATCCACAAGAAGCTTCAAGAGACCGATCTCCTCGTGGTACACCATTTCAACATACGGGATAGTCGGAACCAGAACACGGACGTTACACATACCTGTTGCATCCACCACCGTGCCTCTCCGTATGCGCACCTCACTGGCGCAATCACCACCCTCCCGCGTCCGACACTGTCGTGGACATCCGCGGGTCCCTGTTTTTAGGACTGAAGGGCGGGTAGTAGCTAAGTATAGCAGTGAGCATATTCAGCGCGGCAGTAGGATACATGTCGACAGAAAAATCCCGCTTCAAGGATCTCACCTGGGCATCGTATGGATTGTCACCCGGATCTCCGCCCTCAGCGACGGCAGACGCGCCCGGAACCGCTCTTCCCACCAACGGGCCGGATGGTATGGAGTCCCCTCCGTGAAGGTTAACTCGACGGCTAACACACGGAGGGCCGGAAGTGCGTATAGGGCCTCTGGGAAGGATGGCGAAGACAGCAGGTCCAAGAAAGCGTACTCGGGCCGGTACACCAAGAGAGGGGCCGCTGGATTTATGTGTCTCGGCCAGTAGCGGAGACAAACGACCTCGAGGGCGGCGTGTCCGCGCAGCCGCGCGAGGACCGACGCGATCCACTCCTCGGGTCGAACGAAGTCGTACTTATCCCGGTCTACTTCCATGGTCAGCTTTTGAAGCGAGTTCAGGGATGCAACGTAGTCCAGGAGCGCCTGGAGGCGATCTTATGCGCGGATGAGAGGTTAATCATTATCAGCAGCGCCGTGTAGGCTCACCGTTCGATGTGTCACTTGTAATGCCACTCCACGCAGTAGCCGGGAGACCGGCACAATATGTTCGTTGTAGAAGCAACACTGTGATAGCTGTTCCGAAGATGAGCCTGGGCGGGAAATTGGTTACCGGAGTGAGATTGTACTGGGTACGACAAGGCGGGCGCGTCAACACCTATATTCGGTCCTGCGTCTGCGGGACATACCGTGAGCTCTAGAGTCCGCAGGGTGACACAACGGGGTCGGCGCGAGGCTAGAGCGCTCATTCGGGCTGCTTCTTCGGTGAATACACGCAGTCGCGGGGCGGGCGTATGCAACTGCAGAAACTCGAGATGCCGAAGCGCCCATATCAGCGGCAGGATATCCTTCAGCGTTATGATGTCCGTGGAGAGTCGAAGCTCAGTGACCGGATATTGGGCTACTAGCTCGTAGTATCTCGGCGGGTACTCCTTCCACGACGCGTCCCCCAGGAGTAGGACGCGGACGTTGCGGAGCGCCTTGACGAGTTCGTGCCTGGCATAGCCGATGTACGAGCTTGCAGACGGGTCAGGACGTGTAATGTATAAGACCCGAGCATAGTCTGCCAGGAAGCGGTGTGTCGCGATCGTCGCCAGGAAGGAAGAGACATCGTCATGCCGCTGGAGCATCACGATGGTGTATAGGTTGAAGCGGCTCCGGGACAGCCAAGAGCGGGACGTTAGGCAGCAAGCCCGCAGAACCCTGTATGAGTCTTGGATGGACTCCTTGGAGGGTTTCTGAGCCTTGTCGCTGCAGCAGAAGTCGACGACGCTTTCGCAGATTTCCGTAGGGAGCACGGCAGTGTCTTGTGAAGTGGAAGCCATCCTGGAGGAAGTTTTTCTACGCGCTGGTAGCACAAGCGTAGTGACGAGTGAGGGTTGTTCCCAAGAAGCAGGGCCTCAAGTCGCTCGTCCGAGTTGAACTGTACTTGGCTTCTGTCATTGTGGTTCGCAGTCGAGAGATGTCCGGCCTCGTCCCAAGTCGGAGTCCGTGCGACGGGAGCCGATTGGCCAGCCACGTGGGGATGGAGGCACAGCCACTCACACCTGCCCTAGGCGAACTCGGTCGTTTCGATAAGTACTACGACGTCCTAGCTAGGTCCTCGACCACTAGATGCTGGTGGCTACTGTTGTCCGCATTCATGGTCCCCAGCATCACTATTGATGGAGTTAAGACTCTCCTGCGCTACTCCACCAACCTCAAGCCTGACTCGCAGGTGCTAGGCGCAAATCTGACCGCCTCGCCCGCCCAGAGTCCAGAACCCCACAATTTCACCCCGGGACGCTCTCGTTGTGAGATCAGAGCCATCGAGAAAGATGGAACCACCATGGTGGTCAAGTTCGGCTTCGGCGTGTACTCGCGCGAGGCCGAGGTCATGTCCTATGTGGCGGCGCGCACGTCCATCCCCACTCACCGCGTCTACGCCTTTTTCACGGAGCCCTTTAGGAGCTTGACGATGACGTACATCGTACAGGAGCACATTTCTGGAGTACGGCTCGAGCATGCTTTCCAATCTCTCACAGGCGACGATCGCGACGCGATCACTTCACACAGCTCCGCGGCCTGACCGGCGAGCACACGCGGCTCGAAGCATTCGGCGGCGGCTCGTGGGCGCGCACCTTCTGGTTCAGGTGCTTCCAAGCCGACTATCCTATGCGCGAAGAGGACGCGCGGACGACACGCGACCTGCTCACCTACTTCCACGGGATCACGAGCGCCCGCGGGCAACTGGACGCTCGACCAGTTCCTCTCCTTCTTCGACCTCGGGCGCGCACCCATTTTCTCGCACGGCGACCTGACGCCCTGGAACATCATGGTGCACGACGGGCGCATCTCGGGGGTCGTCGACTGGGCGGAGGCGGGCTGGTACCCGTACTTCTGGGACAGCTTCGCACACGACCGAGCCGCGCGCAGGTTCGAGCGGTGAGGGCGCGGCGGAGATGCTGAGGGCGTCGCTCTCGAATTCTTCCCCGAGGGCACGAAGTTCGGGACGTCCAGTGCGATTTCTACTGGTGATCGGTGTGTCGTGATGTTTCCGCCGAGAACGCTATGCAGCTGACTTCGTATCGCTGTTAGGCTTCATCACGCGCACATCTGCGCGCCGCTCATGGACGCTGCAAAAGAGGCGGTGATGCGGCGTCCATATGCGCGAGATTCTCGCCGGACCAACTGGTGTGGGGTGCGACAGAGGAGAAGGCGGTCTGGCCGAATATGTTGTGTAGTGCGGCGACACTATGGTACTCACTACTGTAAACCAAAGCGTTCTGGAGAGGGATTCAAGCCCTCCGAGTAGCGTGGTACGCGGGAATTACAGAGCGGATGATATAGAACATCACAGAGGGCCTCGTCGATACATCGGAACCGGAGGGAAGATGGTGAGCATATACGTTAGAATGCAAGTGCACTCCTATCTATTTTGTAACAAAAGCTCGAGAATGCGCCCCGGGCGAGCCCGAGACTCCAAGAAACGAACGACGTACACGAATCAGCAAAGCCTGGCAGCGCCGCTGAGGCGAGAACCGACTCAACGTAGTATGTGGATGACGGGACGCCTGCGGACGGTGTGGTAGAGAGAAGTGCCAGTGGCGGAGTGAGAGACTAGATACGTAGTCGGAGGTTCGGATTTGTTGAGGTCGTCCTCGGCGAGGGCTAGCAGAATTTATTGGATGGCGAGAGCAAAATTCAGAGGCTACGCGTTGACGACTGATACGGCGAGAGATTGGGCGATGTATTCGACAAGAGCGCGCGAGAGCGGAGAAGTTCGCGAGGGGGAAAAACCTGAGTTCATTCGTTGGCGGAACCTCGCCTATAAGTACAGCTACGCGCGGCCCCGCGACCGTTCTCGTGGCCGAGACCCTCGCGCTTCTACGGTGAATACAATAACGTACAATCAGTTCGTTCAAGGGAAAAATTGACCTGGTAGAAAAGGAAAACGTACTCTTCCGTCAACCACCCGCGCGGCACTCTGATCTCGAAGGCTTTGCTCGGCGCGAAGTCGTCCCGCTCGACGCGTCCCCTATTGGCGTACGCTCGTCGCTTCGCCTCGACAGCGGGGCATCGCGCCGCCGACTTCTACCGCCTACCTGCTTCGAGACCTTCGCGCGTTGCGAGCTTCGACATCCGAGATTCTGTAGGGAGGGGAGATATGGTGGAATCACAGCCAGAGTCACGCCGTTGTGAGAGAGGGAGAGCAAGAACGAGAGAGAGAGGCAACATGAGCAGCGAGGTGATTGTCCGAATCGAGCCGAGCGATGAAGCTTGAAGCTTGAAGTCCCGTAGCACGTTGACTGTCCGCGCCCGTCAAGCGCTACCGATCCTTCGACGCGTCGCGCGCTTGACCTGCTTCGCGAGCGCTCTTGACCGTGTTTCGGGGCTTCGCGTCCTGCGTGCCTGAGGCTGGTCGCGTGGAACGGTCCGAGTCTACCTGGACAAGCTACACTTCCACAACGGAGGGGTACGATGAAGGATAGCGGTATCATGGTTCGTGGGTAACGTGATGCGCTTCCAGCGATGGACTGCTTGGGATGCTAGCGGAACCCTCAGAGTCGGAATTGTTGCGCTTGTACTGATAGTTGGGGTGGTCTTCCTCGGCCGGTATCCACATCGCCACAGTCACGTCGTCGTATCTTCTAAAGCGATGCGAAACGGCAAGGCGAACAGGGTCAGCGAGCTACATCTTAGAGGGCCATCGAGCAACGAGCGCACCCAGTTGGCAATGGCACAATCGTCACAGAAATCTCCGCTTTCAGCAGTGGGAACTGTTCTCGCAGCTGCTCCTCCCACCAATCCCGGGACCCGTAGGGGTCGTCGTGTGCGGCCGGGAGATCCACATCGAACCGCTCAAGGGCTGGAAGCCCCGGGAGGAGTTCCCGTAGTGCAGGAGTGGCGAGGTCCTTCAAGAAAACGTAACGGCTGTGACTTGCATAGTCATCTCCCCAGAACCGCGTGTTCAGATCGGGACCGACGCTGATTCGCAGGACGTTGAGAGCTGCGTGCTTCTGTAGCAGCCGGAGAACCAACGCAATCCATATGGTAAAGGGCCTCTCGCCGGTCTCCTTGATCGTTTCGAATATGTCATCCGGAGTGATGGCCAGAGTGAGCGTTTGGAGGCCGTCCAAGGATACGATGTAATCCAGCATTGCCTGGGGATCATCTTGGCAGCGCATATTAAGCAACCCAAACGAGCACTCCGCGACAAGATGACTCACTTTCTGCGTTTGACCGATCCCAAGGCTCCACCCAGTTGTCCCTGCGCAGGACGAGCTCGGTGACGGACGTTCCAAATGCGTGTTTTGGCGGGAAATTGGCCATGGGCACGAACGTCGCCTGCAAAGATGTCGCCGTGAGTGCTCCACGTTCAGACGCAAAGAGCGAAATTCGACGACATACCGCGAGCTCTAGCTTCCGAAGAGCTGCACAGCAGTGATGACGGCGCTCTGCCAGCGCACGTATCAAGAGCGCTTCGTCGAACGAGAGCAGCAGCGGCTGCTTTGTCGATACCAAGCGCAAGTATCGGAGATCTCGGAGAATCCACACTATGGGGAGGACGTCTTTGAGATCCTGCTTCGTGAGGCAGACATGCAACTCGGTGAGAGTCGTAAACTGTGCGACTAGGTGGTGATACTTCGGCGGGTATAGTCGCCAGGGCACGCCGCTGAGCAGTAAGACGCCAACGTTGGGAAGCGCCTGGACGAGTTCGAACCTGGCGTAAGGTATGTACGCAATGGGGCAGTCTGACTCTTCGTCATCAGATGGGGAGATGCACAGCGTGTGGGTGAATAATGCAAGGGATGGGTGCTGAGTAATCGTCTGCAGGAAGGTGGCCACGTCGTCGTAGTCCTGGAGCGTCACGATTGAATAGAGGTGGTATCGGCTTCGGTACAACCAGGATCTACTGGTGAGGCAGCACGCTCGAAGTGTTGCATATGAGGCTCTGGTGGCCGGTTTGCTGCGGTCGTCCAACACAACCTCACTGCGGCAGAGATCGATGATATTTTCGCAGACTTCTGTTGGAAGACCGCGAAAGGCAAGCGTGCTCAGGTCCATCGCCTTAGAGTCGCCTAGAGGGGGCGGCGGCCGTGAAGCCGACGAGTTACTGATAGTTAGGCTGGATCGATCGAGGTTCGAAAAGCACCGCTAGGAGGATATGGAGAGGACTCAGAGAAAGGAGCAGTCGAGCTTCGAGAGGATGGCACCGGCGGGGAGTATCCCTGAGCGCTGGGCTTGGAATCAGGGATGATAGAGTTCTGCCAAAATGCATGCACGAGGCGGCGTGCATTGGAAGGACTAATGACAGCTGCAGTACAGTCCTCGGGAGCCTGAGACGTACGTGTCAGAGCATCGGCCACGACGTATGGCAGGCGGCTTACCTCTTGTATGTACTACCAGCCTTGACCATCCCAAGGACGATGTACTCAATCATGGCTCCAGTGAGAAAGGCCACCCAGCAAGCGAAGCGGGACGATTGTGGACTCGTACGTGTTGTGGAAAGAGAGTGATGGCAGTGAGCGCCGGCGGCAGGACGGCTGCTCGCGCGCCTTAAAGTCATCCGACTCGGAGTTGTTTGTCAACGTTGAACTGACCAGCCCCTCAACGTAAGATGCACAACTCTAGCTCGACACTGTGACAGGCGCAATTTCCGCGTTTTCGACGACACACATCGTACAGCCAGGGCCACCGATCCAAGCTCACTCGGTTCAACGTATCCAAAAGTCGTGATTGCATTCATCGCAGCGCATCATAAGCGCAGCAATGCGTTAAGTCTATACATAGCGGCCGTGATCTTCCTCTCGTATCGTACACCTGATTCAAATCCCGAGCGCTGGACGCCACCTGAGTGTACACATCACAGCACGTATCGGAAGTCGCGGTTCTGGATGTCGGTCAAGTCCAAGAATTCCTACGCGCGCACACATTTTGTCAACATCCTGCCATTCGCGAGCCTGAACCAGCAGCGAAAGGAGCTCACCTTGTCGACCCGCCGCTCGGTGCGCGTGCCGTCCGGGAGGACGACCTCGATGTAGACGTCGTCGTACTTGTCGTCCACGGGCTCCGCGTCGCGCTTCTTGTTCTCGCGCGAGAGCAGAGCGCGGATGAGCAGCAGCAGCAGCGGGCAGATGACGTAGCAGATCCCGATGATCACCCACGGGACGTGGTTCCTGCACGCCATGAGCAGTCAAGATGAGTTCAACGATGGACGACGGAGTAGGGGGAGCGAAGACGAGGGAGAAACGCACCTGGGCTTGTACTTCGCCTGCCACATGAACGGTGCGGTGGCGTTTCCGAGGCAGTACGCGATGAGCATGATCGCGTTCACGGTCACGCGCTTCGTGTGGCCCGACGTCACGCTTGAGAGCCACGACAGCGAGAGGACGAAGCCCGTCGTGCCGACGCCTATGCGCACACCATATAGGTCAAAATATTGTTCACAGATAAGACGCGTGCAGAGAACGCACCAGTGAGCCACTGCCCGAACAGCAGGCCGACCTTGTTCTCCCAGGGGAGGAAGTTGATGAGGAACACGCCGAGGATGTTCGGGATGAAGTAGATCGCGCCGACGTACGCGCGGCTGTTGGTGATGCGCGCCGCGAGCTGCACGCCCGTGTAGATCGTGACGATCTCGATGAGGCCGTCGACGCAGCCGAGGAGCGTCGTCTGCAGGTTCGAGAAACCGAAGGAGGAGACGATGATCTGGCGCTGGTTCGTCAGGCTGTTCGGGATGTTGTCGAGCGCGGAGAAGAGCGCGAAGAGCCACGTCTTGGGGTCGCGGAGGGCTTCGTAGAACCTGGGAAGAGAAGAATGAGTGAGGGTGGAGTTGCGAGGGTGCGGGTAAGACGTACTGCTCGGACTTGAAGTGCTTGTTCTCCACACCGGTTTGGTTTTCCTACGCAGGCGTAAGTATGGGACCCCAAAACGTCGAGTAGAACAGCGTACCTGGATGCGCTTGACAGCCTTCGCGCGCTCCTCCATAGTAAGGAACCACGCGTTGGTGGGCGAGTCAGGGAACAGGAACCTGCAGAGCGTGAGTACAATTGCATACTCATTGATATATAGCCATGCGTACCAGTAGAGCACCGCCGTGATCAACGTCAGTATTCCGGTGATGATCATCAGCCTACAGCGGCGGTCAGCACCTAACTAGTCTTCATGAATGGCGACATACCATTGCCAAGGCTCGAACTTATCCGTCTTGATGTGCAGCGTGCCAAAGCTTAAGAAGCCCGAGATGATTTGCGCTAGAGTATCGAGTTCAATCCGTGCAACCCCTTACGCAACGTCGCACGGTACTCACCAGTCCCATTCATCAAGACTACACGCGCACATCAGTACCTCGAAGTATATCTGGGTACACGACATGTACTCACACCAGTAGCCAACACGCAGCGTCTGCTCGTTGCGCGTGTAGAACATGGAGCTGACGATCATGAAGCCGGCGGTGATCGAGCCCTCGCACATGCCCAGAATCAGGCGGACCGCGAACAGCCCGCCGAAGTTCTTGCATGCAGCGTGCGCGCAGAGCGCGACGCCCCAGACGAAGATGTTGATGCTGCGACGTCCGGTGAGACGGGGCAGGCGGCGGAGGTGGTGTGCTCCGGACGTACCTCATCCATTTGCCGACGGGGAACCGCTGGAGCGCGAGGTTCTGGGGGTACTCGAAGACGAGGTAGCTCAGGTAGAAGATGGTTCCGAGCCTGGTCGGAGTGAGTTGACGCTCTGAGAGCTAAGCACGATAGTGCTTACCAGTTGTACCTACGAAGGCAAGGTCAGAGATGAACGAGCATAGAAGTGATGTGATGCTTACTGGTTCGTCGTAAGATGAGTGGCCTCCCTGCAGAACTCGAAGGTAAGACCAAGTCCCACTCCCGCGGCCCATGTGCGTACCTGATCCCAAGAATAGCCGAGCTCCCCAGAGTCGTCTTGTCCATGAACTGGATCCAGTAGAGAACTTGACGATCGCACACATGTCAGCGCTGATGTCGAGAAGCCACGACCATCTGGGTACTCACTGCACATCAAGGGCAGGATGTGCCAGTCGATCTTCTTCCGAAGCCGGTTGGACTCCTCCGGCGTCAGCTCCTGGTCTACGCCCGCCGCGAGGCGCGCGGCGGTGTCGACGTCCTGGTCGGCGACCGCCACATGGACGTTGACCTGGACCTTCTTCTCGTCTGCGTCGCTGAACGAGTCCTTCGTGCTCATCGTGGAGGAGAGGAGAACCGGGGGGCCCGAGGGTGGAGCGCAGAGACCCGGAGCCTCTTAAAGCGTCTCATCACGGCATCGTCGATATCGCGCTATCCATGTGATGGCCCGAACTTCTCAGGGATGTCTATTCACCACTGTTTGTGCGGGATACGCGATGCAAACGCCCGCGTAAGGATAAGGGCCGAGTCATCCTGGGTGTGCGATGCCCCAGTATAGTCGACTATGGCGTTTGGGTGGACGGGACAAGCTGTCAGAACCCTGGAATTCGCATTTCCGCGTCTCGGTGGGTCAGACACCGCATGCCATATCGAGAAGATACGCGGCGGACTCCCTTATCTCCTCCACCCGGCGGAGAGCCCTCGGAAGCGCCTCAATCGCGGCGCCCCTGCAAAGAAGCGTAGGTCAGGAACGGCTCGCGAAGCGTTCTGTCCAGGTCCCTGGAAGATACATACCGAGCGAGCCTACGCACTGTTACGATAGTGGTGGTCCGCGAGATTTGCGGGAAAATAATTGGTGCAGTGCTTGCTATCGCGCGTGCGGCTCCGCTGACTTCTGGTGTCTGATAGTCTCAACGCCCACAGCTCCAGGCGTCAAAATGTGGCCGCGTGATCGGAAGCACCGACATCGCAGGCTCAGGTGCACAGTTGTTGTTAGCACAGAAACAGTCCTGCACAGGACGTGACAGCACATATGGACCTGGGTCGTAAGGTTTTTGAGAAAGGTGAACATCAACAATGTGTTGTAGCCAGTGAAACATCACCCTTGCTCGCACTGGGGGTCCGATGCCAGCAGTCGAAGTGAACTTGTGCCAGCTCGCAAGCTCAGACGAGCACCATCACAGGATACAGCTTTGAAAATTGTGGCTTGGCAAACTATAGCGTCGATCTGTATCTTATCGCGTCGGAGGCAGAATGGTACCACCACCATAGGGGACCGTCCGTGAAGTCCGGAAATTACTGTGATGACACCTGTGTATCGAGTGCCACTACGAGGAACGGATGGACTCACGGAATGCGCGACCTGGTGCCAAGAGTATCCACCGGAGGAGAGTCGGTCAACCATTCGATCTAGGGTATAAATCCTGCCATTGCCACGCAGGACGATACCGCAAGCGCAGATATGCATAGGGGCTGCACAATTACCGCTGGTCGTTTGAAGTGGCCTGTGCTGAGTGTACTCTCACTACTCCGCAATTGTCTGCGATCGCTCCAGTCGAGGCGTAGTTTGAGGCATCCACAGGTTGTGGGTGTCAGCTATGACTCGCAGTGGAGGTGCACTTGTTACACTCACCGGGAGTCTGGACCACGCATATAGTCAGGCACAGATGAGAATGTTTCCGGATAGCGCACCTTATATTTCCGTGGTATTCCGAGTCAAAGGAGGAGGAACGTCGGACTCTGCCGACCTGTTGGAGTCTTTGGAGAGCTGTCGCGCCTGGTGACCGACACCCAGGAGAATGTAAGGGCTCCCTTCCCTACGTGAAATTCTTCAAGCTTATGTCTAGAGCAGGAGGTATAGAAGAGGCTGTCTAAGCATGAGGCATACATGTAGCTGCATCAATGCTGGCATATAGAGGGTACTCTGCATGATGGAGGGATGCAAGAAGCGTAGGTGAAGTCCTAGACGCGCGAAGTACTCTCGCAAGAGTCGGGAGATTAGATTAGATCACAGACTTCATCCAAGCGCCCACAGGCGGTGGCTACCGCGCTCAGCGGACTGAAGCTCAACCACATACTCTCTTCTCGCCATAACTCTTCTTTCCGTCCTTTCTGTCTCAGCGACCAAGTAGCGACGTTATAGTTCTGTGTATACGTCCTCTAGCTTGCTACCCTGTCCTCCGGGAAGCGAAGACTGAACCATCTCGTGCCGTGCGGCGCTGTTCCACTTGCATCATCCTCAGGATCTACCCGGACCCAAAATGGCCTCGTTTCTTCCGGTACTTGCGCAAGGAGATGTGGATAGAGCGATACAGGTGAGCTTTCCGACTTCTTGATGTCGAACGACGACATGACGCGCAGGAAGGCTTTGTCCGAGTACTTCGCGTGTCCGGCATTGGCATCGCATCCGTGTACCAGCACGCTTATGCTTTGTTTCACAGTTGATACAACAGACGTACTCCCCGCAGCAGCGACTCTCACCCGAAGAGCAACGCCAACTCCAGCAAGAACTCTTTGAGATCCAACGTAGACCAGAAGCATGGGGGTTGGTACTACCATTCCTGAGCCACCCCGATCCCAACGTGCAGTTCTTCGGTGCACATACCGTCCAAGTGAAGATCACGCGAGACTGGTGAGCCGGTACGACACCTGAAGCCCATGTCCGCTCAAGCAAGAATTGCCAGGGACTCCGTGCCCGAGGATGCTGCCCCACAGTTGCGAGACATGTTGCTGGAGTTGACTGGTCGCGCGATTACATCGGGTCAAAGCAAAGTGACCCTGCGTAAGTTGTTCGTAGCAGTACGTCGCGCCGATTGTCATCCCTGTACATATCGTAATGGCGAATCAATGCAGATCACTTCACTTGCCGTCAAGTTGCATCCCGGGAACCCTACACGCTGGCCGGACTGGTTGCGCTCTACGCTCTCCGCGTTCTCTGCCATTGGCGTCCCTCGAGAAAACCTTCTGGATTTCCTGGAGATCGTAGCCGAGGAGGTCGAACGCACAGACCTGCTACCGCCCAACAAGTTCGTCCCGAGATGCACACTGATGTATGCGTCCTCAGCTGAAGATCGCCGCGCAACAGGGCCCAAATGAAGTCAAGCCTCGCGGACGCGGTCCCAATGGTCACGCAAGTCATCAGTAGCAGCTTTACAGCTCCTGCGGCGCAACGTTCGCCGCACGAGCTGAGCTCCGCATCAAATTGCCTGCAGGCGTGGGTGTCGATCCTTCCGGCAAGGTACGCGTTTAGCCTTCCGTGTATATGCCCCATGCACATGCTCATGCGGCTACCAGCGACCTCACGCCATTCGTCCCGTTGCTCCTTTCCTTGATGGTCCCCTCCGCCGAGCCTCCATCTCAAGCTTACGACGAACAGGCGTTCGTCTCCGCGTCCGACAGCTTGCAAGAAATGTTGATGGGGTCTGCGTTAGCTGGAGGAGCCGGTACGAAGACCGTCACTGAGCCGTTACTCCTATGGTTAGACCGATACGGAGGCGCCGTCGTCCAAGCTACCATCCAAGGTAGGTGCCCACGCTTCCCTTCACCACGCCGGTCACTCAGCGACATGTCGATCCGTAGCGGGCTACGTCGACGAAGTGTCGCACTCGCTATGCAAGCTGCTCGTCACGCTCGGCGAGCACTCCGCGATGTACTTCGCAAAGAACCTCGCGTCGCCCGTGCAGGTCAAGCCCGTGCCGTGCCCGTTCCCGCTCCCGGCGCCGCTCCCCGCGCTCTCGCACCTCGTGCAGAACTACCTGCGGCTGCTGCTGCAGTACACCGCGCTCCCGGGGTACTACGGGGTCGACGAGGAGGAGAGCGAGGCGACGCTCTCGTTCTGGTACCTCTTCCAGGAGGCGCTGTGGAGCGTGGACTTTGCGTTCGACGCGGATGACGGGGACACGGGGCACCAGGCGGAGGAGCGGGACAGGGACATGATGTCGGTGGCGAAGGCGGTGTATTCGGAGCTTGTGGCCGTGTTGCGGAAGAAGGTCGCCTGGCCACCGAAGACGGTCCTGAACGGTTGGGGCAGAGGTATGGTGCCTTTGGTCACAATATGACGACGATGTTGATTATGCGGTGATAGATCAGAAGGACAAGTTCCAATCGTAGGTTTCCAATTCAGCCTCTACACGTCTCTACTCTAATTCGTGTGGCAGCTATCGACGCGACGTCGGCGATACGCTCATAAATGCGTACGTAGTCACACTCACGTGTTACCGACTTGTTACGCTCAACATACAGCCTCAAGACACTACGTGCTGCGTGAAGACATGCTTGCATTCTACGTGACAGACCTGCTGCAGAGGCTATCAACACGTCGAGAACAAGATGGTTGGGAGGTGCGTCATGTGCCCAAGCAACATTTCCACATCTTGAAGTATCTTGCAGGAGATCGAGGCGACGCTGCACTGCGTCATGGCCATACAGGAGGCCGTTCCCGTCGAAGATTCACCACACCTTCGCCAAATCTTCGGGCCTGAGATCCTCGGCAGGCTGCCCCAAGCAGGAGACGATCGTGTGCGCAGGACTGCATTACACCTCATCGGCAAGTCACTCCATCACCTCCATGATGCGTGTATGCTCACGCGGCTACGCGTGCGCTTATAGGTAGCTACGCTTCGTGGTTCACGACGCAGCCGCCCCAAGTACCCGAGTCGCCAACGCCGTCCCCCCTGATGAGCGCCATCACATTCGTCGTTGCCGCTCTGCCTCATCCTGCGCTGTGTCTCTTCGCTGCGAATGCGCTGCGTGACTTGTGTGATGCGAACAGGACAGCGCTTGCACCGCACATCAGTGCTTTCGGGGAGTTGCACGCGGGTTTGACTGGCATTCCTGTATGTTTCCAACGATTTCACATGGCTGCATTCCAACTATGTACTAACGTGCTTTAAGGATACGGAGAAGGCGAAGGTATTGCAGTCTATTGCGAGCGTCATCCAAGCGCTGCCTCCCATGGATGAGATCCCTCCCGTCGAAGTACGTTTGCTCTATCGGACGTGTAGGGTCGCTGTCTGACTGTCATAGGCAATCCTCAGTCCCGTCGTGGCGAAGCTGTTCGAAGCACTGCAGTCCGCGAGCCAGGTGAGCACTCGATAGGTTACCGGCAAGCATGCTTCACCCGTGACTTACGGTCGAGTGCAGTTGCCCGAGGAGGCGCAGGCGATGGCCGTCCAGCAGCTCGAAACCTTGACCGGGGTCGCGCGCGGGCTGACGAGGGTCACGGACTCGATACTCGCTCTGGACGATTCACCGGAGGTCCAGGCTGCGAACGAGGAGATGAACAGGGCAAGAGAAGACCCGAGGGTCGTCAAGCTACGTGAAGCTATCCTGTCCGCCATCCGCAGCACCGTGGAACTGTGGTCCACCGACGCCCTCGTATGCGATGTGAGTATATGCCTATGTGTAGACCTCTGCAGCGTACTGATGCCATGCGGCGCGGTCTCACAGGCGTTGAGTGACTTGTTCAGAGCGATCACCGCACTACCCTCAGACGTTACGCTCATATCACTCCCCGCCGGCCCTCTCCTGGAGCTCGTCTGCTTGGCAGCTCAGCGACAACTCACCGCCGTCTGGTTGTCGCTTGCGGCGATGCTGGTCATTCAACTGAACCCGCCGTCGCTGGTTCTGACGACGTTTAAGTCGGAGCCAAGTCCAGAAGCGTCCGCAATCGCTCAGAACGTACTGCAGGTGCTGTTGCAGACATCGTTGAGTGCCTTCGCACAGCCTGGTGTCATGGTCTCGGTACGTCCTCTCGGAAGGATCGATACCTACGGATGTTGATACACTTGCGCGCGTGTAGAATCCAGATGTCGTGCAGGCCTTCTTTGGCTGTATGGAATCCGTAAGTCCCAGGATTGATCGTGCACCCACGGTGGGTCTGACGGGCTCGACATAGTTTGTCCATCACTTCCTACCTGTCTTCTACCGCCTACCTGGGGAACTGTTCAACAGCCTGGTCCAATGCGCCATCGGCGCATTGTCTCTCCAAGAGCGATACTCTCTCGCATCAGCCTCCACGTTCCTAGTCAGTCTCGATGTCTGTCTATGCCTGGGACAGTGGAACTGACCCTCAGACACAGAGTTCGCTCATCAATCGCCACGCCACGAACGACGACCTGGCCGCGGCGAAGGCGAGCCTCGCGCAGACGCACGGGTTCGCGATCATGCGCGCGATCCTGTTTGGCTTTGCAGGTGTCGCGCCCCGATCTGTGATGCCGAACCTGATCGAGCTGCTGTCCACGATGCTCACCCGGTACCCTCTGGAGAGCAAGCAGTGGATATCGGAGATCTTGTTCGCGGTACGTCTCTTTCCACCTCTGCACGTAGCTACCCAGTACTCAATCGCTTTCGCTTTTAGGAGGACTTCTATCCCTGCCGTGCGACGCCAGAAGCCAAGAACAAGTTTATCAAGACAGTGTTAGGGTGGGTATCCCGCCTCCCGACCACGTCCTGCGTGCTGATGTCGAGCATCCACAGGTCGCGCTCGCTCAAACGCACTCGCGAGGCCGCACAGCAGTTCACTCTCGTCGCAAGGGGCCTCGAGGGATCCGCGTTCGGGTACGCAACTATATCCATGTAAGGGCACACGTATGATAGTAGTCCACCAACCGCGCACAAAGATAATCCTGTACGACCAGTATAACCATAATAGCCACGGATCCCACGCACTTCCAAGCTTCAGCTTCATGCCTTGCCTTGCCTCGCCGACCGCTCGTTGGACCGTCGGCGCGACAACGTCGTCGCCCGCGCCCGCCGCGTCTTGGCGCGGCCCACCGACATCTCCATGACCCGCTTCCGCCGCTCGCGGAGCGCGTTCTTCGCGAAGCGCTCCCCGTCTGTGAGCTCGGAGTACGCGCTGGACGTGCGGGACATGTCCGACCCGACGGACATTGCAGAGTTCTGCGAGGACGACTGGCGCGCGAGGAGCGTCGGCCGGCGGTGCCTCTGCGTCTTCTTGCGGTTCTGCGGTGCCCGCCCGGAATCGAGCGACCTCTGCGCACCATCGCCGGGTTGATCACCATCCATAGGGCGCGAGTCGCCGCCGGATAGAGAGCTGATGCTGGGCAGCTGCGGCGGTTGGTCGCAGATGCGCTCGCCCGCGTAGTCTCCGGAGGCGGTCGAGTACATGCTGCTCTCTCTCGTGAGTGGGTCCAGAGGGGATGGCGGGCATAGTAAGCCTGAGGTGTGGTCGCGCGGCGCCGAGGTAGCTGCCGGGGCGGGGCTCTGGGCGTCGTCTGCGAACGGGTCCTGCGCATAAGCGTCCGTGATCGAGGTCGCGGTAGACGTCCTGCTGATCCCTGGAGCCCCATCTCGGGGGCCGCGTGGCGGGGAGGTACGCCCGCGCTGGCTGTGCCGGTGTGGGGCGCGCGTGAAGCTGTCGCCTGCGCCCAATCCCGGAACCTGAGACGGGCTCGCGCCGACGACCGCGTTGAACGCGTTGAGGATGTTGGACCGGATCGACGCCGCCCAGCTGCCTTGTCTGTTACCCGAAGCAGGCGGCCTCGCGTCGGCCGAAACGGAAATGTCCCCGGGATATGGCAGCGGCGTATCGTACTGCTCAGGCATGACTTGCGTGGTCGCGGGTGGTGGAGGTTGCTGTAAGCCGAGAGTACCAGTGCGGCGGACGCGCAGGGGTGCCCAAGGGACTTCGAGTCCGCCATTCTCTAGGCCCAGGAAGCACGGCCTGTGCAGCTGGAATGGGGTACCGTACTCTGCGGGGTAGGTATGCAGTACCCCAAGTGCGGTGCTCGGGCGGCTGGAGTCGCCCCCAGGTGGTAGGTCCCCAGGCATGAGGTTGGTGATCTGGAGCGTGCCGAGGTCGGGCGCGAGGTCCGGGACGCTCTGGTGTGCGTTGTGCAGTGGGACGGTCACGTAGGGGCTTCCCGCCTGGGCGGTGTGCGCCGCAGGTGGGGGCAGCGGAAAGGCGTGATTGTGGTCGGCGGGAAAGCCGGGCCCGCCCTCGCCTCCAAAGAGAGAGGGGGAGGTGAATGCGGAGTGTTGCACCATCTCGCCGTGATAGCCGTGTATGCCGAGCCCGCCCTCGAGGGACATCTGCCGCCCGCCGAGGCGGTCGTGGTCCCAGGGCCAAGCAGTCGTCTTACTGAGTTTCCGGCGTCGCGTGCGGGAGCGTATGCGGAGCCACCATGCGAGGACCGCGATGATGAGTCCGACGCCTGCAATTGCGGCGAAGGCGATCCCGATGTAGAAGGAGGTCCTACGATCTGAGAAGCCAGACGACGCGGAGTTGATCCTCGCTGTGGGGCTGGCACCGGGCGCGGTGGACTTGTTTGAAGGTGATGAGGATGCCACGGTAGACGAAGATGTTGTCGCTGAGGACGTCACGGTCGACGAGGATGAGGTCGCCGAGGACGCGATGGTAGATGCGGATGGAATCGCTGAAATAACAGAACTCGTTTGAGCAGTGCCTGAGGCTCCCGAAGTCGTTGGAACGTTGCTGGTAGGGGGGACTGAGTTTGTCGTACTCGCTCCCGAGGCCTGGGAAGTAGCGGACGTCGAGGTGGTACCACTGGACGACTGAGCAGAGCTGTCGTTTGCGGTCGTTGTCGTGGTTGCCGTGGCTGCCATAGAAGACGACGACCCCGACGTAACCTGCGACCCTGAAGATGTCTTCGCAATACGTGTTAAACGGGAGGGTTGTCGCCCGAGAAGTTCGGGGTGACCTACCTGTACATCCTTCGCGACATTACTGGGAACTGCGCTACTTGACGCTTGTCGCGGCGTATCATCAGCTCCGGGACTGGGGTCGACGGCTGCCGCAGGACTGGCAGGCACCGGATCGCTTGATGTGATCACCTCGCCATCGGGATCCACGTATATGCTGCTCGGGTTACCCATGTAATAGCTGTCCCAGAAAGTCGCTGGTAGGGGCGGTGGGGGGAATTGTCGCCGAGAAAAAAGATGAGGTGGAGAATGTGGGGAGGGATGCATCTTCTCGGAAGGTGTGGTTCGCTGAGAAGTCAAGACAAGGAAAGATAGCAGTGGATGAAAGCAGGCGCGACTAGCGCGAGAAGAGCGACGAAGGAAGCAAAGAGCTCGCAGAGCAGCACAGCGAGTGACCAGCAGGAGACTGTAAGCGAAGATGGGGAATACGTCTGAGAAGGACGAGCATCGTTGTAGGCGTACCCCCTTCGCTCGCAGAGGGAGGCTGACAATTTCTGCACCGCCGCCAGACGAATGTTTGGATCGAGCCTGACAGGGATGCCAATGGTACTGTTGCGCGAGTAGCGATGTTGGACCGTAGTAGAATTCGAGGCGCGTGCATCATCGATACTGTTACTGTGTGATATCAGTTAGGGTTGTCAACGGAGATACAATTACAACGCTACACACGCGAGTTTATACAACCGTTCGCCCTGCCCGCATAGTCCCCGCCCTACCACCGCTGCCGCACTACCTTGTCTTCGGATATCAGTTAGGGTTGCCCACCGGTGATGAGGAGAGCGGGAAACGTTGAGCCTCACAAACCTGAATGAACGCGTTCCAGTTGCCACAGTACATGGTGTCGCTTTGTCGACGCTTGCCAGTGAGACGTCGTGCAACCTGAGGCAGTGGATCACCGTAGGTGTGCGACATGTGAGGATGTTGTTCCCGTGAACTCGTGGACTCGAAATTCTAACGTTTAGGGCGTTGTGTGGCTGTGTCGATTTTGGCGTGCGTTCGGGATCACAGCGGCCACAGCAGGCCAATTCCACCCTCAGAAAGAGATGACAGACTCTACTGAAGTCTGTCGGGAACAGAGGACACATCTCGAGCATAGCAAGGAACATTGACACCACATGACAGACTAGGAGGACGAGAAGTCACAACGGGATCCACTCGGATCGAGACGGTAATGCGATACCGCTCAGTGGAACCCGAGCCAGCACCTGGCACCGCCCTCGACGTCGTCGCACTCGACGTCCGACGCGCCCTGGTCGATCGCCTGTACGAGGAGACCCGCGCACGCGTCCCAGCAGTTCTCGGGGCTCTTGTAGTCGTGCGTGCCCTTGAACCAGCCGCGGTTGCCGCAGTTCATGCCGTCCTACAGAGCAAAGGCAATTGACGTGAGGATGGGGACACGACAGGGGAAAGAGAACTCGACGTACCCAGTTATCGGTGCGGTAGTTCTGGAGGCAGGCGTGCAGGGCGCCCTGATCGGTCGCGCCGAGGTCGTTGAACTGACGCACGATGGACGCGTTGGCGGAGACCTGGCTGACGGCGAAGGCCGCGAGAGCGATGAAGGCGGTGGTGAACTGCATTGTATCTGAGTCTGGGACTGATTCAAGTGAGTTTCTAAGCACGGTGTGGAGAGCTGACGACTCACTGTTGGAGCGGTAGACTGGAGACCTTGTGAGGGAGATTGGTGGTGAGGATGAGAGAACGGAAACAACCTCTTCTTATACTGAGGACACCATATATTTTTTGGCATTGCACGGAGAGATGTTCAGAGGAGAACACGTAGGCCAGGAGTCGACTAAGGTCTTGCAAATTCCGCAGGCCAGCTCGCCCTCGGTCAGGTCGGAGACACGTCCCGAGTTCGTGGGGTACAACGGGTGGTGTGCGAGCGCGAGGGGTGGATGAATAAGTCCCGCCAAGGGAGCGCTCCGAGGTCGGATCGCGCGAGCTTAACCCAGGCATTGTCTAGCACGTAGCGAGCACCGCGAGCTGTACAATCCAATTTGGAATGGTAGCAAGAGTCCTGACAGCCGGAGTTTGACCACTGTTCTGCGAGCTCCATGGGCCAGCGGTTGTGGAGTTGCCTGACGGTGGTGTCCCTGTGTGAAATGAGGAGGGTGTCGATGGGGCGAGTGCGAACGACTTACGTAGTCCTCGGTTAGATCGCCCGCAAGCCTGCTCCCATGCGAGTGAGACACGGCAGGCAAAGGGGGGAATCCGCAGGGCCCAATAGTCTTGTTATAGCCAAAACGGGCGTTTAACTTCGGTCCGGCTGCCGCATGCCTATATCGAGCAGGAATAGCAAAACCTCGAAGGAGCTATGCAAACGCTATAGCCCATCAACGTAGGTTGACTGTTCATAGTGACTATCGCATGACCCCATAGCCTTGTCATGAACATCTTTCGCATTCCTTGAGCCCATTGTCATAGCCTAAGGTAAGTTATCCTCACCAAAGGCAGTGGCTTCCCTATCACATGTTGTTTGAGTTAACCCGCGCGATGCCTATGGCCCGGCTATAACATAGATGTATTGTTTAACTCGTCACGAGCCAATCATGCTCCTGTCATGAGGCTATCGACCTCCGCGCTAGCGATGTTCCGCTCGTGTCATAGCCTGATGAGGATGGTTTAACTATCGCCCCGTCGCAACACGATGTTATAGTGAGTTCACTATTTTCCTGCGGCATACGTATAGCTCCCCGTATACTCGCCGCTAAACTAATACTGCTGCAAGATGTGTCGGGGTCGTGTCGAATTTAAACCGTGCCCAAGGCGAGCCATCCGACCCGAGACGCCGCGCCACTGTCCGAGTCAGAATCCGTCGCTCTCGGTGTCCGTCTTGGTTGTCCTCCGGCATGCTCCAGGTCGTCATACCACCACACGATCTCCCTTAGATTCCCGCATCGTTAGCGACTAATTTGCAAGACATTTGGTACGTCAAGGCTACGCAGGCGCGTCTGCCTCGAACTTCCCGCAGTAACACTAAGGCTGATTTGCAGACGTGGTATATATTCGGCGGAGTGGCCGCCAGTCAAGCTGCAAGACTTTTCCGTGGCTTACTTGAACAAGCAGCTAGTTGGACACGTGGATATTGGCTGCGAATAACCTCGTGGAATCCCGCACTTCCCCCTGTAGCGTCTCACCCTATACACGGTCTTGGTCGTATGCCCGTGTACTCCTTCACACATCTCTGTACAGGACTACGTCACGCGACGTGCCCCGAACCGGACACCACCACCACCACACCTGTGCGCCCGCAACGGCACACTAACGGCACCGCGCCACCCCGTTTTGCGCGCGCTCGCGCCGCGCTGCACCCGCCCAAGCGCCGCATTGTCGCATCGCGCTTGCGCAACCCTGCACTGCATTGCGTCGCGCCACACCCTGACGCGCCCATTCGGACCCGCCGCACTACATCGCGCGCGCGCGCGCAAACTGTAAGTGTACGTGCGAGACACCTGTCCCCCGTATCCCTCAAGTACTCTGGACCGGGCTGTATTGGCTCGGCGTACTCGTGGGATGGTGGGGGGTTGGTAGTCTCTGCCCCCACCAGGCGCCCAAGGCCCGAACCTTGGGTCGCCGTACGCGACTAGATAAGATACACGACGCCGCACCACACCGCGCGTCCCGGAACAGCGCCACGCCCTTCCGCGCTCATTCGCACCGCGCCACCCCGCTTGAGCCTGGCCCTGGTGTGTGTCCGCGCCACGCGGTGCACTAACCCTACCGCCGTTTTGTTGGCGGATGTCGCTGGTGCACCTCCGCCGCTCACCGCGCCACGACCTCTCGCGGTCCTGTCCCCGCGCGCGACGCGCAGGAACCGCTCTCGCGCATTTCCGCTTCACGTCCGTCTCCGCGCCCCCACATCCCCCGTTCTGCGTTACCCGATCATCCTTGTCGTCCTCAGGGCCCACTGCCCCATGCCTGGCTGAAATCCTCCCTCTCGCGCAGTCCTGTATTCTTAGATTTGATGGTCCAGCCATCGCATTCTGCATCCCATGCCATGTAAGAACTTCACATGCAATCAGTTGGTAGAAAAGTCATAGTCCTCGTCAATGATATCCAGCATCTGCACGTGCCACTCATCCTGCTTCGCTATCCAGTCAGCATCGTAGCAGTTTCGCCACAGTCCCTTCGGCGCGAGGCCGGGCTCCATACGGCATTCAGGGTGCACGACTCGGACGCGCACGCCATTACCCTTGCTGCGACGTTGCCCGGGTGGATTCTCCCAATGCTTGATGTACCGCGCGTCGAGGCTCCAGAGGAATGTTCGGAAGACCTTGCTCTGCCACTCTGCCAGGATGATGCGATATCTGGCAGCGTGCTTGACCTTCGGCCCGTTGGTCTCGTCTCCGCTCATGTTGCAAGCTGCCAACTTGTCGAAGAGCATGCTGTGTCGGTGCAAGGCGGGATAATGGAGGAGAACAAAGCGCCTGCTCTGATACAGCTACATGCGTATAAGTGTCGTTGGGACATCCGCAAAGCTAAGTAACATACCGTCCCCCGTCGAGAGTTCCGCGCCGCAGCTTGCTGAATGACCCGCTTATTCTCAGAAGTTGGCGGGTTGAGCTGCGTACGGTATTTGCGCCTCATTGTGATAATGTACTGATCGACGACGGCGCCGAGATATTCGGTCTTCAGCATATGCTTGGGCGTCGGGTTTGCCGCGAAGGCCCCTGCCTCCGCTGTCTTCTTGAAGGTGCTGATGATGATTTTCCTGGCCGTTTTGTTGAGCGGAAGGTTCTTCCAAGAGTGGTGCAAGTCGAGACGGAAACGTTCTGGCGTGCATACAACGGTACCGTCCTTCTTCGCGAACGATTCTACCTCCTCTTCGGTCAGAGGTACGCATTGCTCGGCCAGATTCGACATGTCTGGCAGACCCATCAGAGTGAGAATGTGGGTATGAATGCGTTCCTGGAGTACGCTCGGTAAGGGAAGCATGGTCGCCGTCAGATCATTCATCACTGTACCTGCAACTTCGCCCGTGCAGCTTCCTCCAGTTCCGCCTGCGTAGGGGGAAGCTCTTGTCCGGTGGCCCTAGCGAGCCTCTGTTCCACCTTGCGGTCTGACGCACGCGTGCTGGTAGTCTTGCGGGTTGGACCGGGAGAGCCACGAGAGCTGGAACTCGAAGGGCTACGGCGCGCCGTTGCCGCAGAACCCATGGAGGCTTTGATAGCCTGAAGCTCCTGCATCATCATATCGCTGTTGCAGAGCGTCAGTTTCAAGCTCGTGTAACGGATTATCAGCATACCGGAACTGTCTATTATCCTCGACGCTATCCTTGATCACCTGTGCGGATGCTTGGAAGTCCTGTCGGGCGGTCTGCATCTGCTTTAGTAGCAGCAGCGCTATCTGCGGATTGATGTCCGCAGATTGATCACCGGGCTACAGCGTAATACTCAGTCAACGAGGCTACTCCAGCTTAAGACAAAACACTTACGTCAAGGGGATTCGCCCTAGAGGGAGATCGCGAGCTTCTCGAGGACAACGAATCTTCCTGCAGGTTGCCGAAATTGTCTTCCGAACCGGACCTTGCACGACCCTGGACCATCGTCGGCTCATCGTACACCGAGACAGTATGGATTCACACCTACCTTTCCTTTGTCGATAATTATAGTGGCGTGGCTGGAACCAGAGCTCGACGACTGCGACGATTCGGGTACTGGAAGCAAGTATCAGAGCCAAAAGCAGATGCACTATGCTCAAGGACGGCTTACGATGGGAGAAGCCTCGGTCTGGTGCTTCGCTTCGCACCACGTCCTCCATCTGTTGCAGCCCTAGCTCATCCATGGACGACAAAGAGGCGTATGACGGATTCTTGCTGACCGGCTGCGCATAGTATTGCTCGGGCGCGGGATCTAGCCGCACAGCTGACGGAACTCCCGATGTTGATCGGGTGAAATCGTAGCCCGGGATGACTAGCTGAGAAGCTGGGATGCTTTGCAGAGCATTTGACATGTACAAAAGCCCGGGCGCGGGAAGAAGCTCGCCTGGGTGATGCTGAGAGTATCCAGCACGCGCAGGAGATGCTTGTTGCGTCTGGAGCAGCCGAGCCTCTGCATGAGCACGGTCGTACTCCTGCAGGACGTACGCTTTTTGGCCGTCGTCGAAGCTATGCCACATCGCAACCGCATGCTCGGCCGTCTACCAAAAGTCCATTAATGATAGAGTCAGAATGAGCCAAAAATGCTGCTTACAATAAGTCGGTTATATTGATTGCGGTAGAGCTGTTGGACAACGTAAATGATATCAGGATGAACATACCAATTCCCCTCGTCCTCGGACGCCGCTGGTTGCGACGTGTTCGCAGGCACCCCAGGCATTCTCGCCGGAGTGGATAGGCCCCGCTCCACGTACACAGCTCCCCTATTCCCAGTAGCCATCAATTGCGACGGAATCGGGGGCGTATGAAGCGGCTCGGCCTGGGCGGGCATGGAGAAATCATTCGCTCGATGGGGCAGGCCCTGTTCCGCGTACGCAGCTCCCTGATACCCGGAAGCCGCTGGTTGTGACAGAACTGTGGGACTCTGTAGCGCCGTAGTCTGGGCCTGGACGAGTTGGTTACTCGCCGGGGTGAATACGCCCTGGTCCGCGTACGCAGGTCCACCCTCCCGGGTAGTCGACGGTTGCGCCGGAACCGGATCAGCTTGATTGGCCCCAATCTGGTTGGAAACGAGCTGGCCACCGGCTGAAGTGAACATGGTCTGGAGAGCGGGCCCGCCACTACCGGATGGCCTAGGAGTGGCGTTCTACAAAAATCTGAGACTCTTGCTAATTGGCGTAGCGCGATCGGCTCACTCACGGCCGTCACGCCTCGACTCTGCGTCGCACGTCCACCGATCGCCAAGGGCTGTGGCGGCGCGCCAGTAGCACTGCTGCGCCTCATAGGGAACCCGGGTACCTGGAAGTCGAAGGTATATCCGGGTGGAATAGCTGAAGTAGCAGTTACAGGGTCCTATCTAGATTAAGTACAGCGGCACTGGTTTGTGTTAGCGCTCACTCACCTCTCCGGCAGGCTGCGCCCGTGGAGGCGGCCGGCGAGGTTTTGTAGCCTTCTGATTCTGAGAGCGCAGTGAAGCTTCAGTGGTACTCAACAGCAACTCGTGCTCGAGAAACGAACCTTCCGGCGTTCTCGAGGCTTCCGGATAACCTGACCCTAACGGAGCCAATGTCAGGTGCATGCTACGGCATCACGGTAAGTGTCTTACTGTGGGCACTGTGGGCAAGGGAGGTGACGCCAACCTCAGTGGTCGAGCATTTTCCTAGACCAGAAAAGCCCACTTTCAGCTATGTATCAGCGGCATAGGAGGTTGAACTGACCAATGGCCCGGTCTTGGGGAGTTTGGAATTCACGAAGCGGTACGCATCCGGGCCATCGATGCTACGCTTTCCCGTGAGAACCGAGACCGTCTCGAAGGGGCCTGGAATGCTTGTCAGGGCGTAGGAAGTGGTGGTCATAGGCTATATACGCACCTTGGTTGCTGCGGGAAGGAGGGGCCGGATCGCCTGACTGTGGGTGGCTCATAGCAGAGATGGAGGAAGAGATATGAGATACATCTTCTCCGCGTGAGATGTATTTAAGTGAAGCGGGTGAGAAGGGTACAAGACCATGCAAACAGAACCCGTCAATGCATATCTTCAGGAGAAAGCTCAAGACTTACTGAATGTCGCACTTTATATCGCTTCCTTTGCCCGATTAGACGAGTGGCTCCGGTGTATTTCGCAACCTTGCAAAGGTAGCGAGGGGAAATGGAAGTGTTATACACTCCCAAAGCATATCTTTATACACTAATCATCCACGCGTACTCGGCAAAGACGCTTTCCCAGTTGTCCCAAATCTCTTGGGTGACTACGCCGAGATACTGTACAACACGAGGTTAACTTGATTCTGGGAGTTCTGGATGTGCAACGACACAGAAATGTCGTACGACGTACGTGTTATCATACGCTAGACACGGTTCTGACCGAACCGGATTATCGGATAGTCTAGAGGAAAGACGTGCGTTTGAAGCCATGGGGAGTTCGTAGCTTTCTGCGTCATCTATCACTCCCCAAAGTCGCATGTAGCGGAGCTGGACTGATTTCAGCGGCGATGTCGAGCGGTAAGTCGTCGATGGTAGCGTTGCCGAGGTGAATGGGCGGCGGCAGGACAATCGTCGGCTGTGCATGCGAAGCACCTCGGGGTGAGGAGTTGGGGTGGGGCAATCTCCGCGCGCAGGACCCACGCGCACTTCCATTGTCCGTCGGCGCAGATCTACCATTCACGCTCGCGCAGGAGACTGTCCGTGATTGTGTGATGTCGCCACGAATCCTCCATTCGGGACAATACGAGGAGCCCTGAGCGGTGTGTCAGCGTGTTGATGACGGGCGTGACGGTAGGGGGACGGGACTTGCAACTCGGCGATGGTGTGCCTCCAGAGCTCCTCCCGGTTCCTGCGCCGACGAGCTCCTCCGGGCATTGTACGCCTTGAATGAAACTGCATAGAGGCTACGCTAGCGCGAATACTCCCAACGAGGACACTTGTTGCGGTTGTTCTCTCTAGACTGTCCCTCCTGAGCAACCCGGCCAATCAGCTGAACGCTTGGTCTACACGAGCACCGTGACCCGCCTCGACGCGGTAGGACGAGCCAGCATCAGAACATAAAAACGTAACGTACCCTGAATTCCCGCCGTCATCTAGCGTGAATGCTGCAAAGGCATGTGCGCTTACACGAGACGCCCTTTAGCAGATTGTGCGGATTGCGTGCGACACGAACGAACGGAACAGATTTCGACGATACCATACGAGCGGCGTCGCGATCCAGTTCAATCCGGCGAGATCGCTGTGCTGGCTTGCTCGCAGGGGATGGACGGATGGACGGCTGCTCGGTGTGGGGAAATGACGGCTGTCCGCGCGTAGATTCCGTTGTACAAGATGCTTTGAAAATGAGGATCACAGGTGGTTACAACGCCAAGGGCACACGACGATAATGCCGACAATCACGAACGTGTCTCCCCTCAGCGACGGGAGAAGCTACCAGGGCCCCAGCCGTAGGTATCCTTCAATATCTTCCTGAGACTGCGAGAAATAAAGACGGTGAACGTGTGAGCATTGCAACGCATGCGCACACAGACTACCCACCGAGTGATCTCGAGCGGCAAGAACCGCCCCTTGTTGGGCTTGATGTGCTCGTTAGCGACTGTTCGTACACGGGACGTATCACGAACCTTGTAGGCAACGAACTTGAGATCTCCGAAAGGCCACTGTGCACTCGCGTCACCTTGCGGTGGGATGAAGGTATGCTTTCCATGGTTCCCGCGTTTGATGTTGAACTGGAAGTATGTCTCGAAAGTCTGCAAGGTCTCTGTCAGTATGACCGTTCGTAGCGGCAAAAGAGCCCTTACGCGGTAGAAGGAGGACCACTCCATGGCCGGTCGTCCGCGAGCCGGGGGCGCAGTGAGCGCTTGCATGATCTAAAGCGAATGCGCGTAAGTAGAGCAGCGGCACACAACTGCCCACTCACGTGGAAGTAGCGGTGAGGAATCTTGACAACCATGGTGAACGTATATGCGGGGGTTGTAGCAATGCCTGTAGGTGGTAGCAGATTGGGATTCGGTCGCTGAATGCGTGGGCGGGACGCTCAGTAGGGGTAGGCGCGTGAACGGTAGATCACGTGTTCGTGACCCGACGCGTGACATGTCGCGCAGTCTCATCTTCTGCTGGACCTTGTGGCGTGGCGCAGCATGACATGGCAGCTATAGCTATGGGTATACCGCATTGTATTTCAATATGACATTTAGGGCCTCTAAATGAAGGGAAAATATCAGTCTATTGCGAGAACAGGGAGGAAAGAGGGGGTACCGACTATGCACATAACCAACTCTTCGCAATCTAACCCGCATCCCTTAACATGCCGCGGCAAAACCCCCTGGAAGATCGGCGGAAAGAGACTAGAGTAAGTAGAAGGATCAGCAAGCGGGTCTCCAAGGGTTCACACTAAGCTCGGGCGGCTCGCAAGGAACTTGGGGCGGGAGCTCGTCGACCGACTTCTCCCCCTTTGTCCTCCCGGGGGATGGGCAGATCCAAGTCGAACTCCTTCTACGTCCGTGACTTGATCTCGTTCGATATCTGTGTTCGAGATAACGTGGTACTAACCAGACATTCAGTTCAGCATACGTATGGCATACATCAGGGAACGGCAACATACGTGCGCGATGAGCATCTTCGTGACGTGGGGGCCGTCAGCCATGTTTGAGATGGACGTGCCGACATCGCTGTTCGTCGACCGCAGGATATTCGAGCTTAACGCAGTCGCAAGTCTCTACAGTCACCTCGTTGCTCTCTCCAGGGCGACCCTAGAAGCGAATGCTTTCAGCACAAGGGCGAGCAGCGGCGAGTGAAGCGTGGTGACATGCCTGGCAGTGTTCGACGATGCACCTTCAGAGATCGAACTTGGTCCCCAGAAGGGGTATGCACGATCTTTGCCACGCTTTCGACCTCCTGGGAGGAGTCATCGTTACCCGTAGCTGAAATTGATCAATGAGCGAGGCGGCTCAGTATGGTATAGGGTACCACATACCAGCCGCGCTCAGAAAGGCATCGTACGTATCCGCGGGGTAGCCGAGTGACAATGTGAGCCGGGGCCTTATGATGTGGTGGATGCCGTGTCAATTGGTGTTCAGACGTGTCCATTGGCCTATAGAAGCGGTGTCCACGAGGTAGCAAGGACCTCTATGGCATGGGTGCTTGCGAGGTGCTTGCCTCGGTTGAGAGCGTCCCTGGATGTTCATCTGCGAGGGCGCTCCAGGGAGGCCACCTAAGATTGACAACCCGTCAGCGTTGCGTAGACACCGCGTTCTCAAGGGACGTACTAATGCCGACTTCGATCAGGGCGCGTTGCTCGACCGCGCCGAGACGACAGAAATGGTGCCTGCCGGAACCCAGCGTCCAGCAACTCGCACTGAAGCAGAAGGTCCAGTTTCGAGCAAAACACTCTGTCGAGCTATTCAGCGCCTTGCTGGCATCCGCCCCGTCACTGACGCCACATACTCCAGCGGCCTGTGCTCGGTAGGCTGAATGAGGGATGCTAGGGAAGCACCGTACGACTCAGTGTCGTCAAGCGCATCCGCGGGGGACAATCCCGCTCTTCATTTCGCGGAACTTCCAAGCGAAGGCGGACGGCGGACGGCGGGCGGCGTGCGAGATTTTGCCCGACGCCACCATGAAACGCAACGACTCCGTAGAAGCTGACGAAAAACATGTTTGAGCGCGGACTACGATCGTTTCCTTACTATGGTCACATACCTTGGATAGGACTCGGGGCTATGAAAGGCTGCAGAAGTTGTTCCATCACACAAGTGAGAGGGCGACCCCCCGCACCTCCTCCGTCTTCCTGTCTGTGGAAGGCATCTCACGTTGTCGTCGGCGACAGAGACAGAGACGTCGTAGAGTCTGTGCACCAAGGGGCCGACGGATGCGATCCAAGGTTCCTGCTCGCACGCGAAGGCTTTGCGGCATCTTCGAAATGCTTTCGGAGGCGTCAAGGCTCGGTCGTTGGGTCGTATACGATCGTGAATCTCCTCGGACCACGCTCGACTTCTGTGCGCTTCCATGACATGAGACGACTCGAGGATTACGGCGATGTTACTTCTGCAGAGAGGTTTCGCCGTAAGGTTCGGGAAGCTGCCTTGGCGCATCCAACCAAGGGATGCCTCCGCGGATGCAAACGATGAGATGTGAGCGCCGAGCGGCGAAAATGTATGTATTGTTGTGGTCGAACTCGACGTCGGGAGGCTGCCGACGTTCGATGCCACGGGAGGAAATTTGGCATCGTCTCCCGCTGCGAAGCGCTCCACACGTGCCGAATCCCTAGGCCGTCTGGTCTTTGGTCCTCGGACAGACTCTTGATGCGTTGCTAGTGAGGACTCAAATTAGATCGCGGACTTGTCGTGTAGCTGATTGTGCGACGCTGCATACATACTGAACCGCCGAATTGCGCAGGGGCAACGCCCATCCGACCTTGGCGTCCCTATCCGGCTGAGACTGGTTATACGCACCGTACGTCCCTCTTCTCGATGGAATATAGCGGAGACCTTCTTGCTTCTGGCTTCGCTGCCGACTATGCAGCGAGAGCGTCCGGAGCTGCTCACGTTTCGACCATCCAGCGACCTCGTACGGCTGATTGTAAACGAATGTGCGAGTCAATGCGACAGGTCACGATCTGGAAACTTGGGTTGACATACAAACTTGGGATGGCATACCAGGAAGAGGGTCCTTTCCCCTACAGAGGTTCTCCGAAGGGCCCGGATCCACTGCGAGCTGCTCTCCGCTACCCGCACGCATGCGCTGCTGACAGGTCCAATACCCTGAGTGCCCCTCCTCTGCGTTCGGGAGGATTGGTGTCAGCATCTTCACCGTGAGCAGAAGCACGTAGGCAGACGTACCTAGCTGACACAGCCTGCCCTACGGCTTCCACCGCAGATAGCTGCTCCGGTGGTTGCTACGATGAAGCCATGAAGGGAGACCGAGGCGCCCGCTCGGTTGTTCTCTGGTCGGCTTAGTCAGCGTTTCGCACCACCCCACCGATATGCCCTTCGCACTACCTATAGTCAATTAAGTTATAGTATAGTAATAGCGGCCTCGATTGAACATCGACCAGCAGCTGCTACCAGAGTTGCTATAATGCGACACATCTTTTTGTGGACAGTCCCCTGCGGTGAAATGTCTGTTCTGGAGTAAGTGAAAATAGTCGCGCCATGTAATCCGCAGCTCATGCATTCTGAGTGACTGGCCGATCCCTCATGGCCTTTGAAGCTTGAAGACGTGGTCGCTGTTAACGTCATGTACGTCGGCAATGACTCCCGCTTCCTACTATAAATGCCTGTGCGTTCTCTTCTGCCAACTCAGATCGCACCCTGTGTTTGTGAGTGTCCTTGACCGTCACATTGATATATGCGCCTAATCGTGCTCGTATAGATGGCATCGTCACGAGGCCCGTCATCGCCAGAGGCAGAAAGAGGCTCAGTCTTTGTCCTCCAGAGCCCGTAGCGGCTACGTCAGTCGTGATCGCCGCTACGCTGTGGTGGATGTCGACGATGTGCGTCTGTCTTGCTCCGGTATAGACCACTCTCTCACATGGGGAATGCCTCGCTGTTGTCTTCAGATTAGTCACACCGTTTCTTTCTTCGATGAGTTTGCGTTCGCACTCCAGGGAGCCTGAGTCTGACGTTGGCGAAATTCGAGGTTTGGCCAGATCCGACGGAAAACAAATCTTGGCGTGCTTCGCAACCATGCTGCAATGTCTCCCATGGCCTTTGTCTGCTGCAAGCCGAGTGGCACAGATGCTGCACATATCATGGGCGCGTCACCCTCCCCAGCACACCATCTCACTTCTCTCCCACCTCGACGTACGAAACGACGCACAGTATGCCTGAACTCGAGTTCGTTCATTCGATTCAAAACATTGCTGTCTGGCTTACAGTGCTTATCAAGTATTAGTCAGTGCCCTCCCGTCGTACTGGCGACCGACGACGTCCGGTACATCGTGAAAAGTGATGGCGACACCATACATCCCGATTTTGTGAATGGACGACTTATCGTGGGGGAGATCGATCCGGGGATTTGTGAGTGCTCTCTACTTGTCTTTGGTTTCCCAACATTAATTTACAACCGTAACCTCGACTCAGACGGCGTCATCTTGTGCAACACTGAGAACATCGAAGATCAGGGCTCCACCGCTGGCTGCTACAAGCGCATTCTTTATTCGGCACTTGACCAATCCGTCTCCTTCTCTTGCGACGAACGCTCCCGGACTGTAACCCTCATCACCCCCTGGTACGGGTTCGGGCGCTCCCTCGATTTCTCTCTCACCTTCGGCAAGCACGAGCACTTCTTTGAGACGCTGCGCATCTTGATCGAGGCCAAGGCCAAGGTTGCTGCTGCGCATGAGAGGTACGAGGAGAAGATGCAGGAGCTGTTCAGGCTTCAATGCTCGCCCATCTCGTCTTCGGTCGCCGAAGCTTCCCGCCCTGCGTCACTTGGGGCAGCGAGCGGCGAAGGCGAAACCTCCACCGTTGTCGGAGCAACCACGATGGTGGCAGACGTCGGGGTCGTGTCGCTGCCAATGCTGCCCTCGGCGCCGATGCCATTGACGACAGTGTGAACGCCGTTGGTGTTTCGCAGGAGGTGGCGGCGGGAATTTATGGCCCTGTCGCTGTGGCATGAGATGACGCTGAGCGGCAAGTGAGTCACAGTTTCTCGACAATCCGCGGATGCTGTTCTGATGACCGCTTACTATCGTAGGCATTCCGGATCCCCGGCGGGTGAATTGGCAAGGTGTCGCGCTCTTCGAACTGAGCGTTGTTGAGCGAGTCGACGCAGATGAATGTATGTGCGGTCTTGTTGGATATGTTCTGTACCTGTGTGGCAATCGCATCTCGGTTTGTCGTCGACCGACGCTGTGGCTTGAGGACTCGGCAGGTGGTGTTGAGCCGCGGCCGCAGCCATACACCGTCAGTGCTCGCTTCGCGCCCGCACCGGGGCGGTGGTAGGCTCTATGGTGATCCGGGTAGGCCATTTGCTATAGCCTCACACGTTCGTTCGCCACGTCCCTCGCCACGCGCGCTGACGCGCCGCCACCTCTTAACTGCTTCTACACGGAGGGTGTCGCGCCAGGAGTTCTGCAGACATTCCCGTGTCCTCAAAGCCTGGGAAGTGCAGGTAAATGATACCCTGACATTCCAGATAGCTGTACGAACGCTCCATCTCTCGAGTGCTCTCATACCGTTACCCGCCACACGAACGCTTTCTGCCGCCTCTCACCACCTCGCCCGCGCCCCGTCACGTACCACCTCACGCGCTTGCTCCCCTCGCCCCTAGCCATCTTGCGCGCCCGCGCGCTAACGTATTACGTCTCTACCAGCTCGATCCTTCCCAGTCGAGGTCACAATCCCCATCGACAGGGAGTTGCGCCGCTCCGGGATGGAACCTTGGAGCCACACCTGGTCATCGCAGCTGCGCACCAGGTCGACGGGAGCGTACCTGGGCTCTGCGGTCTCGAAGAGATCATGGATGCGCGGGGCGTTCCACCAGAGTGCAGGTAGAACTGGGTGCAGCCAGACCTTATAGTGCACGGCGTCGAGGGTAGTACGCAGGAACTCTCTCGATTCCGCGCTCTGCCAACGCGCCTTGATAATGCGGTACATCTCCCGGTGTTCCCCAGACACATCTGTCTCGTCGCCGCTCATGTCTTGCGTAGACTCGAACCGACCAAAGAGCTCTAATACTGGCACATACCAGCCACCCGGATGGTGACCACCAGGGAAGCAGAGCGCTGTCGCCAAGTCGCTGAGCACTTCGTACGTCTGCATGCGGGCAGACCGTGAGCCCTTACGGACCCCCTCACGCGGTTCGGTGCTCGCAGGCGTGGCGCGTGCGGATGAATGTGAGGTGCATTGCGGATTTGCCACTCAGAGGCAGACGCGGACGCGCTGACGGGGTCAGATCTGGGCGAGGGAGATGGGCGATCGCCGGAAGCAGTGGATCGATTTGGTGACATGAGCGTAGGGCCATTCGATTAAAGGCATCATCATCAGGGAGACACCTATACAATGCCTACCGATGGTACATACGTCAGATCTTCATCTCCTCCCCCAAGGAATGGAAGACATGAGCAAACTCCCAGCGTTGTCAATCGTTGTGTAGAGCCTAGTCCAACTCGTCTGGGCCAAGCCAGACTGTGGGCCTGAGACCTCAGGCATCAGCAAAAGGGAAAGTTGAATTTAGTGCGCTGCCGTACGAGATAGAGGAGACAGAGAGGTGCAGGCGCCCGTCATCTGCGACGGACGCCTGGCAAGTGACTCGGGTGCACTGTCGGGCTTCTCCGCAGGCGACGAAGGGCTGTAGACATGGTCGCGCGGAATGGGTAGATATAACCTATTGCAGTGCGTCAGCCGACTACGAAATAGCGTGACATCGTATTCCAAGGACCTACACAAGCGACTCCCGCGCGAGGGGGTCCCGCCTTGCAGGCGTGCGTACCGCACTTGAAGCAAGGTGATAATACACGGGCGCAAGCCCCTCGGCCGCGAAGATGTCGTCGTAGAAATCCTCGTCTACCTCCCAGCAGTCCACATCGTCGACTTCGCCTGCGTGATCCGAACCGCTTGCGTCAGCCCCCATCCATCCTCACAGACATCGCACTGGTCGTCGACATCGACCTCGCCACCGTACTCGTCCCCTCGGCGTAGTCGTCCTCAGCGAGCCCGCCGTCCCCCTCCAGCTTGTTGTCCTCTAGGTCATCCTCCTCAAGGTCGTACTTCAGTCCGCCCCCCTGAAACACAGCGCTGGTCCTTGGTCGATCCCGCGCTGAGGTTGGCCTCAGACCTTGCAGGGAGACGTACGCGCGCATGTTGCGTAACCTGCTCGATCTCGAGTGGTTCGTGGTTGATGTACATATCCTCTGTGCGTATAGATACAGCGCGGCCTTCGGCAGTCGATTCCAAGCGCTGTGAGCCGTTGGCGGACTCCTCGGATTGTGCTCGCGACGAGGAGTTGGGATCCCAAGTATAGATCCCGGCGGGCTTCCAATGCACAGCATGTAGATTCGACGTGTCGACGTCGACAGCGTCTTCGCGGTGCCCGACACCTCCCCTGAGGTACTGCATGTACTAATCGAGGTCGGCGAACCTATGATAGACCAACATGCATCAGCTTTGGTACTTCACGCGATGATGTGAAACCGAACAGCACACATGCACGCGTGTTAAAACGCGAAGTCTTCGTCGTCGTCCTCTACACGCCTGACCAGCTTCAAGGGAGGAAGACGGTCTTCCTCGACGCCGTCCCAGTCGAAAGCCCGTGTGATGCAGGCAGCACTCAGGACCTGACCGGGGTCAACAAAGCCGCTCGCTGGGTGTTCAGAGTCGTTCTGGTGGACAATTGCAAAGCGCAAGGCTTGAAGCTTGAAGCGGGGCAGCCCGCCGGGCACTGGGCGACCACCGCTTCAGTTACTCTCACAGGCGCCCGTGGCCAAATAATCCACGCACCGCGCAGTGAACACGTTGTTAAGGGGCCGGTCGGACGGACGCGTCGGTACTGTCGCCGTCCTTCTCCAATCCTCCGACTCACATCATTCCTGCACCTTTGACAATATCATGGCTGATCATGGTGAGCGTCTACCCCGCCCGCTTTGCCGTTCATTGCGACGTAGTAGACCGGATGCCTCATTGTCCGCAGATGCGAGTATCGCCATCAGTCCGCCGGTTTCTACTGGCACTACCTCATCGCGACATGATCCCCTGACCTTTGACGAGGCCCTTGCCCGTGAGCATCATGAAACAGCTTAGTATGGCTATGAAATACGTGATCTGATCCCATCGTCAGGCATACGCCAGCTTGAGACGGAACTTCAAGAAATTCGAAAGGCGTTCGTGGAGAAGGTCGCGCAGAATGAATCCCTGTTCGAACTCGTCAAGCTCCAGAGCAAATCCACCGTGTTCAATGGCCAGCACAATGTACACCTCGAACTCATGCTGATGAGCCTCCTGGATCCCGAGTCGCGCAAGATCCATCTTCCTCTCCGCACGCCATGGTAAGCATGGCAGGTTGGAAGCCCCGATTGCGGCACCTGATCAGACAAAACAGAATCTATAGGCTTTGATAGGGCCTGCGTCGACGTCAGTTGCAAGGCGCACGGCTCGCAGCTGAACCACGGCGCGGTGAAGGATATCGTTTTGCTTGTTGTATCTTCTTGCTACTCGTCTTGCCGCTTTCCCCGCTTTCTGTATTTGTTTGAGGTGCTTCCATCGCTCTTGATTACACGCATCGTGCTTTCCTCTCAACATTTGCAAGAATGTTTATCCCCAGATGCACCCGCTGGTCAACTAAATGGGTAAGTCTTTATACCGAGTGTACCCTCAACAGCTCGCCCTACCACGGTTTGTCTTCTCCCATTACCCCATACCAATACCACGATATGAACCAGGTGCGCCTCCCGGATGTTCAATGACGTAGGGATAGATTGCTCACATGTTCGTAGAATCCATCTCGAGACGGAGAACCGGTGACAACCGCGAGCTCTCTGAGCATCATCTTGCGCTGCATGGTCACCGTTGTCCGTCATGTGACAGAGGGTTTTCTGCAAGCCTCGGTTGTTTGTCGCAGTCGTCTTGACCGTCTCCCTGCTCGTCGCAACTTTCTTTTTGGCGAGTGATACGGCTTCGTCGACGGTCCATTCCTACGATTTCTGCCAGTGGCCCCTCGGAACCCTCTTGCCGACCTGCGCTGCGCCGCGCGTACATCACTCTACGTTCCACGTTGCCGATTTCCCCCGTCTCATTTCCATTCAGCACCGTGCCCTGGACGGTTTCATCGATCAATCATCGATAGCGACGGAGCTTGCGCTCAACATCAGGCATGTTGAGCTTGCAGTTCAAGATCTGACCGCCTGATCAGAGGGAGTAACCTCACCGTCAAGGGAGTGCTCTCAGAGGCTTTGGCGGAGTTCAGCGTCGATGTGCGCAAATCTTCTCGCGCCTTGCGGCTTTTCTCTGCGAAGGTTTACGGGACCATAGACAGGTACGCTACGATGGTAGCTCACCCTACGGAGCAATGAGTTGACCATAAGCTCACTACGTAGCATCTTCGCATTCAACGCGTACTCCTTGCAAGAGCTCGAGTCAGCAATCAGAAGGGGTAAACACGCGGCTATAGAAGCGACTCTGATACAGACTTTCGGAGCCACCTTGGGTTCATTCAAGTTCTTCCCATATCTCGCGTCTTCGCATCTACGCATCGGCCACCGCGACAATGCTCAACAAACTTGAGGGACTCCACTCCACCGTCTATGCTCAATGCATCCAGGAAGAACGCATCGCCGCGATCGAGAAGGACGAGCTCCTGTGGCGACTACGGACGATCTAGGGCGGCAAGCAGGAGCGGAGTTGCGATCTCACCATGGCTTCACGGTCCTGCAAGATGCACAGCAGTACAGAAGCGTCGCGGCTACCTATATCGCGACAGCAATGCAGACGCTGGCAGGTTCTGAGGCTGACTTGTCGGAGCTGCGCGAGCACCTATCAACTCTACACAGCTCCCGATCAACCGATATCCCGATTGGAGTGCACATCAGCAGCACAGAGCGCAATTTGTACCGCTCGAGAGAGCAGAAGCTCAAGTTGAGGGGTGGCGCTTACGGCTACAAGTTACAACGTCGAGGTTAGTGTCAGCCGGAGCCCACGGTCTGTCGAGGCAGAGGGAGAAGCTAGTACTTAGGACTATCCGACTTAAGTTGGTTCCCTTACATCCTCATATACACTGGGATCCGTCGTTATGCATGCGTCATGCTGCCGTTCTCGCATTGATATGGGTATGCAATCGCTACGTCGGCTGCCGAGGGCGCATTCGTATGCTTAGCGTAGAGGACAAGTCCTTCGCGCATACAATCTAGCGCGACACAGAGCACGATGAGGACTGCTGCGCGAGGGAGAATACGATCGAGCGCGGCGATGGCAGCATGAACGAGGGACAATTTCGTCGCGCGCGCGACGAAGATTTTCTAGGAGCACCCTACGGGATCGTCGCGCGCGACGACGTTTTGGAGAGCGTTCATCGAAGCTGGGCCTAGGCGTGCCGCGTCTGTCGATGGCGTGACAGTCGAGGCAAATATGACACAACACTTCATGATACGCAGGCGGCAGCCCTCTTTCGTATACCATACGCTTCTGTAGTCTTCTCAGCTTCGCAACAGAGCCGTTCGGGCGTTAGGCATTGCCTGGTGGGTACCGCCAGTTGGAGACTACGTCACCATGCTGACCTATTGTTGGGCATAGTGCGTCGGTAGTGCCAACGACATGTCAAAACTCCCGGCTCGCAGCAACGACATGCCCCCGCCGCCGACACAAACTCTGCAAGAAGGCACTTGCCTAGCGGCCAAGACTAGACGTCGGACAGCTACCAGTCGGCTCCCCCTCTGCTTTGTCTGTGCGGGGTTCGGGGACAAGGGGGACTGCTGCCGTTTCAAGGGTGAGTCTGTCTCGTGCCTCCTTCCTGCACTCATATCATAACGTGTCACCTGGCAGGCCTAAGAGGTGTGCAGCAGCATGATGGCGGTGTGAGGGCGGAGCTCGTCGAACATACGGACCTTTCAGTGCCGATGGTGTATCCCAGCGTGTTCAGTGTCTCGCCTAGCCACGCCGATGTGGAAGAGATGAGGGTGACTATACTTACACCAAGTTCACCAAGTCATAATCCGACGTCTAATGCCATTTTCAGGTGGCACTAGCCCATCTGTTATGGCCGATATTAGTTGAGCTACGCCAACATGAGGACCTCCCACGTCTCGTGCATAGGAAACTCGACTTGACCCATAGGACAATGTGCGGTAAGCGCGGCCGAGCCCACCAATCAATATCAATGACTCAACGCACGATCAGACATCTGCCAATGTGCTATCTTCTCCTCATCGTTTATATGCACAGCCTGTGGTTACGAAGTCTGTCCCCACTGCTTCCATAGCGCCGACATTGGTCCAATCCATCCGTGTACTTGTGAAGCCGACTCGCCTGTACGTGACTCGCCTTGTTCTCAACCTTCTGAAACTGATCATGAATAGTGCATCTATCAACCCATCTCACGCATGGACCCTAAGCTTTTATCCGCAATTTATGCGGAAGTTGAGGCGGTCATGTCTAACGATCGTCCTGTGGTCGATGGCCCGAGTACGCACGCCGCCGACCGCATGTTGCTGTTGGCCCGATCTGAGTCTCGTACTCTGCCACGGCTGAAGTACAGGCAGGATACGACCTTCCGTCAGCTTTGGGCAAGTCATATCCCTCTGGTTATCACCGGGGTGGATGAGGAGCTACAGGGATGCTGGTCGCCGCAGGCGTTCACCCGGAGCCATGGAGACGAATACGTCACAATGATCGACAATCATGCGCGGGGTCCCAGGAGAGTGACGGTATCAGAGTTTTTTGCAGTGTTCACTAGCGTCGATGGAAGTGACGGGCGCGTTGTGAAAGTCAAGGTCAGCGTGTATATGCGTGTTTCGGGCCGCTGCTAACGGCCTTACAGGACTGGCCTCCGTCGTCTTCGTTCGCTACGAAATTTCCAGAACATTTCCAGGCCTTCATCGACGCCGTTCCTCAGCCTGTGTATACCCGACCCGACGGGTTTCGTAACATCGCGGCGCATTTCGCGGACTTACCTCGCCCTCAAATCTCACTCAAGCCAGATCTAGGTCATTTGTTGTGGCTTATCTGTACGGCATGTACTGAGATACTTGTAGGGCCCAAGTTCTACGCTGCTACCGCAGATGTCGACGCAAGCGGTTCCACACCACTTCACCTTGATGTTACGAGCGCAGTCAACATCATGGTCCACGTTGCTGGGAATGACTCTGGTTGTCCCGGAGCCTTGTGGCATATCTTCCATGCAGGGGACCTCCCTGTGCTCCGCAGGTACCTCATCGAAAAAGTCCAATCAAACTCCGACGAGGACCCTCTTTTCGCGCAGAAGACGTACGTTACAACGGATATGCTCGAAGAGCTGCGCCGGCGTGGTGTTGTCCCGTTTCAGGTCTGGCAGCGCCTAGGAGAAGCTGTGTTCATTCCGGCCGGGTGCGCTCATCAGGTACGGTGAGCGTGGCTTCTTTGTCCAAACACCTTGACTTTCTGTTGCACCGCAGGTTAGCAACCTTCGCCCCTGCATCAAGGTGGCATGTGACTTTCTCTGCGTCGAAGGTGTTCCAGAGAGTGCGAAGGTCTCTGCTGCGCTCCACTGCGAGCGTAAGGAAGATATCCTACAATTGGAATCCATGCTCTGGCATGCGTGGATGTCCTTGAATAACATTCGTCGGCGCTTGGCTCAACCGAGTGCACAGCCGCTCACCAGGCGACAGAAGAAACGTCAGAAGAGCCGACAATCCCTCATGGCACAGATCGATCAAGCCAAACGCAGGCAAGACCGACGTGACGAAAAGAGGGACAGGACGCTCGGGAAGGGAGTATCGTATATATGCCCACACGTCGATTGCGCACTGTTGGAACGACGTATTCCTGCGTTAGACGGCGTCTTCAACCACCTGTAAGCCGACGCCTCCATTGCGTGAAGGCTGCGCTGACGATCATTATAGCCAGAGCAAGCACAAGCTGGCAATCCCACGCGAGCTCTGGGGCCAGTTCGACGGACTCGACCCTCGCGCGTTCAAGGATCGTTTCATACATGTCGTGTACACATCTGCCTCAGGGTCCTGTGACTAGGTGCGTCGCCCAGTTTCCCACTTACGATGAACGACGAACTAATGATATCTCCCCTTACCGTCGGCTTACAGGGTCTTGATAAGGATGGGACCATGTTCTTTCAAGTATCGTTCTGTTTACCCGCGAACAGAGTATGTCGCATAATGACGTCCCTGCCGACCTCCGCCGAACATGGCGTAGTTGAGTCTGAACTTTGGGGTGTCCGCGGGGCGGGGGACCCGCGCGCGCTGTGCAGGTGAAGTATACACCGCGCTATGCTACCGAAATCCCCACTCGAGATCGGGTGGTTGTGTGTGAACCGAAACGTGAACGGCAGGGCAAATGCGCACGGGCTCTTGTCGAGTTCAACTGCGGCGCGAGTGAATATATTGACTGTGCGGAACAGTACGACAAGTGCGAGTATACGAAAAGACACGTCCAACGTTGCTCTCACAAAGCATCGCCGCAGCAGGCTTGATGCCATGGCTCTACCCATCGAACAACGATCACATGTAACCTGAATCGGACGCGCTGTGCCAGAGCGTGCGCCCGAACGTGCAGAGCGCCGCCTGCACTCACCCACGAGCGTCATGCCCTCGCTCTAGCAGTATATTACGTCACGCATCGTGCCACAGAGCTGCACGGCGCAGCGGAGAAGCTGGACGATCGCGTCCCAACGTTAGCAGCTGCTGCAGTACGGCCAGAGCCGCACTACGCGCGCCTCAGGGTCGTTTGCAGTCGTACGGCATTGCGAGGGAATCTGAGCACGGCGTACGTAGGCTGAACAGTAGATGGCCGAGTCCGGACGTTGTGCCGCCAGATGGAGATCCAAACACAGACGGCGGACATCTAACAGCGCCCTCATGAGCGCAGCGCGAACGAGGCCTGGGGGCTGCCGTGCGATGCACCTCGGCGCAACGCGACGCGAC